>JANZXR010378655.1:0-18051 GCA_027575705.1 Erythroxylum echinodendron
GGGGAGGGGGTCACATTTTTGCAACAAACTTTTTGATTCATTGTTAGCTAAGTAAAGGGTGACCCATAAGGTTACTAATCTATACCACCCCCAAACTAGTGGACAAGTTGAAGTCTCAAATAAGGAATTAAAGAAAATATTAAAGAAAACTGTTGATGCTTCTAGGCGAGACTGGTCTTTAAAGCTAGATGATGCACTTTGGGCATATAGGACTGCATTTAAGACCCCCATAAGCATATCACCATTCAGGATAGTGTATTGACAAGTCTTGTCATCTTCCAGTTAAGTTAGAGCATCATACATACTGGGCTACCAAATCTCTTAACTTTGACTTGTCTTCTACAGGTACTAAGAGACTTATACAACTTCACAAGCTTGAAGAGTTTCATTTGTATGCTTATGACAATTCAAAGTTGTATAAGGAGCATGTGAAGAAGTGGCATGGCAAGAACATCCTCTATCGAGACTTTAAAGTAGGCAGCCAGGTATTGATCTACAGCTCTCATCTTCATTTATGTCCAGGGAAGCTTAAGTTAAGGTGTTATGGTCCATTCAAGGTTATCCAAGTCTTTCCTTTTGGGGTCCTTAAGATAAAAAGAGAAAATGAAAACCCCTTCAAGGTAAAAGGACAACAAGATAAATTGTATATGCCCAAGTTTGCGGAAAATTCTTAGGAGCGATTGTCTCTTCGTGACAATTCGCCTTCTCCTCCTCGATCACAGTGCATGCTTTTCTATAGGACTGTAGTTTTCTTTTTTCTTCATTTCTTGTTGTTTCCTTTTTTTTCTATCTAGTTTAATGCATTTCTTTGAATTGTTTTGAATTTTCTTTAAGGTTTGCGTGGTTGGTGTCAAGGAGTTCTTAGCCGATTCTTTTTTAGAGAAGTTTTTTCTTCCGCTTTTTCCTTTTTGTGTTTGATCGTTAACTACTTTAATATTAGGGACAATGTTCATATTAAGTGTGGGGGGAGGGGATTGAGATTATGTGCATGTTGATGTTTGTGATATTAATGTGGATATTGAGAGATATACACTTAAAAGGTTGCGACTCTTTTGGTAGCTAACTTAGGTCCCATTTGACCATACGATTCTATCAAAGTATTTGGAAGGAGAATTGAGTATTATGAATGAATTTGGATTAGGCAGCTTGAGAGGATAGTGAACCACGTGAATTGATTGAAGTAGTTAATTGCATAAACTTAGTCAACAACTGATGTTTGAGTGATGAGGCAATGTATGGAGTTTTGATGGATTTTCATTGAAGCACAATTGAGGTCTTGAGCTATATGACTACATCTCATAGTCATTTATTTTCTTTGTTGTATGTAATGCTTCTCTATGTAGATTACCTTCAGAACTTGCTCTGAACTTGTTTGATACTGCTAGTTGCATGCCTTATGGACATGATAAAGGCCTTCTTGTTTTTAACCTTTAGCTTAAATGACCCACCATGTCATTTTTCCCTTGCTACCCCCTTTTGAGCCTTTAACCTTGTTTGTTTTCATATTAATCACACGGCATTGAAACCTGAAAACTTTTTAGTGTGACCTTTCACAAGTTGAATGAAGTACTAAGTATTTGATGTTCTTAATTTACGAACTTTTATTTTATATGCTATTTTGAGATGTTTTAGAGATACATCTACTCAGTTGTTGTTGAGTTGTGCAACTACTATCTTCTTTTATACATAGTGTTATGAAAAAAAAACAAAAAAAAAAGAGAAGAAAAAAGAGAAAAAATCAAACAGTAGCATTGAATAGTGATGAGTAGTTGTAGTTCCGTGTTTCTGTTTACACATCTCAAAATTCCTTTTTGATTGTCCAACGTTACTTAGTGATTTGTGAATGCTTGTGAGTAGCCTTTGCCCTTTTTATATTACCTTACCTAAGCCCCATTACAACCTTTAGTAAAAGCCCTTTTGATCTATGATGGAATGTGCTTTATGTAGTGAAAAATGGGGGAATTTGCAAGCCTATGGTAGTGTAATTTCTTAGAGGAAGCTTTGGGTGAAACACAACCCTTATACACTTGAGTGACATGAGTGAATATCACGAGGAAGGTCCATTTTAATTTTATGCTTACTTTTGATCAAGGATATCTACCTTTAATTTTGTTTATGTGCATTGATGAAAAGATTATGACATATGTATTAGCTTGATACTTGAGTTTGGCAAAGTTTAAGGGATTGTAAGTATTTGATTTTCATTGAAATCGAAATGATAGAATATGTTGGTTGTGATCTAAGTAAGTTGCTTGAGGACAAGCAATAATTCAAGTGTGAGAGTGTTGTTAATGGGCATTTTATATTGATTTTTGATACATAATTTGCTAAACTCTTGTCCATTTAATATTTAAATTGCACTAATTAAGAGTTATTTGTTTAATTTTAGGCACATATTATATTTGGAACATTGAAAGCTCTAAAAGGAAGCAAGGATAAAAAGAAAAATGTTAACGTTTTGGCTACCTAAAAACATTAACGTTTTGGCCAAGGAAAGAATGAGAAGTGTGTATGAAAAAGGAATGAGCAGCTGGCATAAATGAGAGATTAAAAATGTGAATAAGAAGAGTGGGATCGTGGAAGACTTAGGGAGCTGGAATATATATTGAATACAGAGAAGAGAATAGAGAGACGTGAGAGTGGCAGTAGAGAGAAAAGAAACAAAGAGCATGGCTGTGGTTACACGTGAAGGATGATAGTTGGAAGGAGTATTTTAATGTAGAGAAAACAAAAAAAAAAAAAAGCTGGCCACAGAGGGAGGAATGAAGAGTGTGAGCTGAAAGACAATAAATACATCAGGAAAGAAGAAAAGAGTTGTGGCTGCGTGAAAAAGAGATAAGAATAGTATAAATAAAACGGCTGCAGAAGAGAAAGATTGGCATCTAGTCAGCATGAGATAGTGAGTGTGAAAGAGGAAAAAGAACAAAGAGGAGTAGCGGCTGTGTTAAAAAAATGTGAAGACTGCATTAAAAATCAGAGAATAGAGAAGAGTTAGCAAGTGAGAAATAGATACAACAGAGAAAAGAGAGCAGCGTGAAAGAGGTTTTGTGCATGAATTAGGGTGGACAAATATCTTATTTGTCACATCAATGAATAGGAAAAATAAAAAGAGGCTAGCGTAGAAAGAGGAGAGGAGAGTTGCGTGATAAAGGGGAGTAGCATGAAAATAGAAGAGTAGAGTAATGACTGCAAAGGGAGTAGCGTGAGTAGCGTGTGAGGAAAGCTATGTAATAGAAAGCTGGAGTTGGAAGAGAATAGTGGCGTGTTGGAAGAGAAGCACTCCTTGGACAGTAGCAACCATACTAGGATTTATTTTGCTTTTATTTCTTATTTGTTTTAATTTTTGTAGATTTAATCAACGCAATTATATATCATGACCATGATTTATGTTACATTGATGAATATGTGTAGGTAAGTTTTCTTTGGTTGAGGTTAGGATTGATATTGCATTGATATTTAGAGTAACGCCTTAGATGATTGAATGCCATAACCAATGGGATTTAATTTGTCAGAAAAATTAATTAAGCAACATACCTGAGACCAAAGTGTAGACCAACCTTAGGATTTTGTGTAAGGATACCTAGGATTAATGAATTTAATTTTAGGCTTTTTGTATTGAATGCCTTTTATTCCAAATTATCTATGAACCAAGTAGGTAACTGGAATTTAGAAGAGAAAGGAATCCCTATGAACATTAAGTTCGACTTACTTAAGTGAAGTGATTCTTAAATCAATCCACCGTTACAAGTTTTAGTGTCTAATCCAATTGAAATTCGATACCTTAACCAATTTCTATCATTTGATTAAATCTAGTCGTTTTTTAATTCGTAGTTTCCATCTTACATATTTCCTTGATTCACTTACTTTATCTTATTTTCAAATCAATCAATTCTTAATAGTCTGAGTAATTTTGCATCGTTTAATTTAATTGTCTTGCATGTTAGAATCCCTAGGATACGATATCCGATTCTTATCATTTTATATTACATATCGACGAGGTACGCTTGCCTCTAGTTTCATCTAGGTAGAACTTAATTTATATTGTTTTATTTAGATCGTAACATAGGGTTTTTGGGATAGTAGACCACTCGAGAAGGGAGAGATGGACCTACGTGTGGGAAATGGAGCAAAAGTTGCTACATTAGCTATAGGGACATATGTTTTGTACATTCCTAGTAGGTTAGAGTTAATTTTTAAAAATTGCTATTATGTACTCGTTGTGACTAAAAACATTTTATCTATTTCATGCCTTAATAAAGCAAGATTTCATTTAACTTTTTCAAGCAATGGTTGTTCAATTAGGTTGAATGAAATGTTGCATGGTACTGCTACATTGTGCAATGGAATTTATATATTAGATATGTCCAATCTAATTTTAAATATCAATGATAATAAAAGACAAAAACGAGATAATCTAAAATCATCTTACTTATCGCATTGTCAACTTGGACATATAAGTGAGAAATGCATGATTAAGCTACACAAGAATGGTAGCTAAGGATCATTTGATTATGAATCATATGATTGTGAATCTTGCTTGTTAGGCAAATGACTAAATTACCTTTTAAGGGAAAAGGTGAACGAATGAATGAGTTATTAGACTTAATACATTATGATGTATGTGGTCAAATGTCCATTCATGCCAGAGGTGGTTTTGTGTACTTCATTACTTTTATCGATGAATATTCACGATATGGGTATTTGTATTTAATAAGATACAAGTCTGAAGTGTTTGAAATGTTTAAAAAATTTAGACATGAAGTAGAGAAACAACTCAGTAGAGGTATTAAAAGACTTCGATCAAATCGAGGTGGTGAATACATAAATGAGGAATTTCTAACTTATCTCAGAGATAATAGGATAGTGTCCTAGTGGACTCCACCTTACACACCACAATATAATAGTGTGGCTGAAAGGAGAAATCAAACCTTGTTAGACATGGTAAGGTCAATGATAGGCTTAACAGATCTACTGAAATCTTTTTGGGATTATGCACTCAAGACTACTATTTATGTGACAAATAGTGTCCTTTCAAAGGTAGTTCAAGTTACTCCACATGAAATATGTACTAACAAGAGGCCCTATCTTTCTCATATGAAAGTTTAGGGTTATGTGAAGCTGATTCAATCAAACAGGCCAAAAGCGAAGTCTGATAAAGGTATGTTTATAGGATATCCTAGGGAAACAATTAGATATCAGTTCTATAATGCTTTAGAGCAAAAGGTTTTTATGTCAAAGCATACTATCTTTCTACAGAAAGATTTTCTTCTAAGAGAAAACAGTGGGAACAAAGTTAAACTTGATGAAGTTCATGATGCTCAAACAAATACAGATCAATTGCCTGAACCTGAAATTATTGCTCACAGAGATGAGACAACAGTTGAACCTTTTGACACACAACTTGTTCGCAGGTTAAATAGGATATGTAATGTTTTAGAGAGAGATATAGATTTCCCATAAGTGAACAAAATGACATATTGCTCATTGAGGACGATGAGCCTGTAACTTATAAAGAGGCTCTGAAGAGTTCAGAATCTGAAAAATGGCTTCAAGCCATGAAGTCTGAAATGGATTCCATGTATGAAAACCAAGTATGGACTTTGGTCGAGCCACCTGAAGGGTAAAACTCATAGGGTTTAAGTGGATTTTCAAGAAGAAAATCAATATGGAAGGTAATGTGATTACCTATAAAGCGAGGCTAATTGCTAAAGGTTATCGTCAAAGACAATGAATTGACTATGACGAGACATTTAGCCCTGTAGCTATACTTAAATCCACTAGAATACTCCTAGCCATTGCTGCTCATTATGATTATAAAATATGGCAGATGGATGTGAAGATGGCTTTCCTAAATGGAAATCTAATTGGGGATGTGTATATGATACAACCTGAGTACTTCGTATCCAGAGATGGCAGAAAGGTATGCAAGCTTCAAAAATTCATTTATGGATTAAAGCAAGCATCTAGGGGTTGGAACATCCAATTTGATGAGACAATCACAGAGTTTGGATTCTTACAAAATCATGATGAACCTTATATGTACAAGAAAGTTAATGGGTGTGCTGTCATATTCCTTGTGATATATGTGGATGACATATTACTTAAAGGAAATGATGTCTCAAGTTTGTAATTAGTCAAAGTTTGGTTCTCTCGTAATTTTTCCATGAAAGACCTTGGAGAAGAAACTTATATATTGGGAATAAAGATCTATAAAGATAGATCAAGGAAGTTGCTAAGTCTTTCACAGTCAACGTATATAGACAAAGTGCTAAATAGGTTTAACATGGAGTAGTCCAAGAGAGGGTTTCTTCCTATGACTCATGGGATAAAACTCTCAAAATCTATGTGTCCCAAGAAACAAGATGAGAGGACTCAGATGAGTATGATCTCGTATTCTTTGACAATAGGATCAATCATGTATGTTATGTTATATACAAGACCTGATATATCTTATGCTCTAAGTATTATGAGTAGATATCAATCGTATTTTGGTGAGGACCACTATGTGGCTATCAAGAATGTCATAAAGTACTTAAGAAGGACTAAGGATGCATTCTTAACATATGGAAATGGAGATCTTGTAGTGAGTGGGAATACAGATGCCAGTTTTCAATCTAACCAAGATGACTCCAAATTTCAGTCAGGTTATGTTTTTACACTGAATGGTGGAGCAGTCAGTTGGAAGTGTTCTAAATAAGAGACGACTGCAGATTCGATGACCAAGTAAGAGTACATTGCAGCTATGGAAGTCGCAAAAGAAGCTGTTTGGATCAAGAAGTTTGTCATAGAACTTGGTGGTTCTTAATATATTGTTGTATTGTGACAACAATGGGGCTATTGCTCAAGTCAAGGAACTGAGGTCTTATCAGAGATCCAAACACGTACTCAGGAGATATCATCTCATCAGGGAGATAATTGATAGAGGTGACATGAAGATAGAGAGAATGCCCACAGATCAGAACATCACTGATCCTTTGACTAAGCCACTTCCTTAGACAAAATTAGATTCTTGTGTACTCGCCTATGGTATTAGATGCAAAGGCGATTGTCTTTAGTGTAACTAAGAGATTGTTAGAGTAGTGCTCTAAAGGCAATCACCTTTAACACTTTTGTACAATCTTTACTTTGATTAATAAAGAAAAAGGAATTTTTTCATTGATTTGATATTTCTTTATGTATGAATTGTTATTGATCTTAAATCTAATTAATGAAGTCTATGATACAAAACATAGTATGAAGGAAATCATAATGATATTATGATAATAGATTCCTATCATGTGCAATTATGTTAGTATCTAAATAATCCATAGTCATGGGATTAATAAGACATGATATTTTTAATCTAGACAGATTAGCACATATTATACTCCTTGATTTGATCAAGTAGTAGACCTCTTAAACTGTAAGCATGAGATGTTTAGAGTTAACATGTGGATGCTTATTAAGGGTTGTAAATACATTGGATGGCCTGCTACTAGATTATCATATGGATGATCTATCGAATATTAATGATTAAGCTCATCATAGCAACGGTGTAAATATCCTTAGACTTGAGGTACTCAAGGATATCTTGGATATAAATCCTGTGTTTTGACATCATTCCTTGTTACCTCAAGACAAGGTCACTCTTAGGGTGGTGATTGGGTACAACTATTTGTATTCGAAGGTAATTGGGTAGCCAATAAAAGATTCACCACTCCTTATAGAAGGAGATTCATTACTCGGGAGACTCTGGCTAGAGCAATTATATGTCAAAAAGAGAGTCTTCAATGATATATAGAGTAATGAGATCCTAGGATAAGAATTAACATTACGTGGACTAAATGTGATGTAGTTAGTTTAATGGGAGTTGACACATAACTCATACTTTGAACCAAGTGGGTTATAGTATGGTGAAAGGATGAATTGTACAGTAATTATCTATGGAAAGGTTCATAAGTTGGATAATTAACTATCAAAGAGTTTGTATGTTAATCCATTTATATTCCGGTAAATAGGCATCATGAAACCCTTCATGATGTACTTGAATTAAGAGTTAATTCAAGTTCCTAAAATAACCGATAACCTAAGGGTCACACACATAAAAGATCGGATGAAAAACAAGTATGTATGGCCTATTTTAAGCAGGCCAATATCATGTCTCATAGGGCCATGATCGTAGCTAAAAGCGAGATATGCCACATTATGGCAAATAAGGCTACGATCGTGACAGAAGGATCAGTATATAATTGGGTTCTTCACTTATGTACAAGAGCTGTCTTCACTTCTTACACACTCAAGTGATAGAGAAAGGGTTCTATAAGAGTTCTAGAGTAAGAGGGAGGTGTCTTGAATCTTGTTCTTGCAATTTATGCATTTGTTGCATGAGTCAAAGTGCATGCAATAAAATTCTTGATCTATCTTCCATCATCTTGACCATCTACTAGAACTCATCTAGTTTGGTGCTCAAATAACCCTTATACATTGTTTCTTATTCCATCTTTGTGTGTTCTTGGAGATCAATGAAGGGTTTAGTGTTTGAAACAATCCAAATAAGGGGGAAGAAACAAGAAAGGAGGAGATACATAAAGTAAAAAGTTTACATTTCATGTTCTTTTATACATATCTTTGCATGCATGTTAGATCTTATGGTTTCTGAGTTGTCATGGTGTCAGAATCTTGATTCTGACACTTCTTCTACATCTGCATGCATGTGATGCATGCAACCATGGCAAACCCTGCAGATATAATTCTAGAATTTTTAATTAGAAAAGGATTGTGATTAATCAAACTAGGATTATTTATTAATAATCTTGTAAAAGATATTAGCATAATTGAGAAATTTTCGTGGTCTAATAAACTTTACATTAAACATGATGTTTGAATTCTTATTTACAAGAGAAGTTCTAGGAGAATTCATAATATAGGTACCGCTGCAATAATTTATTGGTACCTGGTTTAATCGTTGTTCTAATTGGTTAATTGTGCTAATTTTTTTAGCTTACTATTTTAATTTTTGACTTTGATCAATCACATTTGTCGTAATTTATTAGACAAGATAATAAAGAGATGGTTAATACTAGTAAGTTTAGTCCTTATGGGATTAACCCAAATTTACAAATGCTAGCTATAGTTACATTGTTTACTTGTAGTAAAACAAACAATCATATTCACAGGGTAACTAAATGCTACTTGAGGAACAAGTATGCATACTTCCCCATGTTATAATATAAGTCACAAAAATTCATGACTAAATTGAAACATTATTTAAAATTGAAATATAGGTGATTATGTGCTTCCCTCATCTAGTAGCAAAGTAAGTGGTTAGAGAGGGTTAAGAGATATTTATAAATTCTATCTTTGGTCCAAAGTTTACTTTCGACTTCTAGCCATATTATGAATGACGGTTTAGGTACATTGCATCCTTTTCAAACTAACTTAGACCATCTCATTTTTAGTGTTGTAATTCATATGAAACTCTTGTATAATTAACACATTATCTTTAATTGCCCTTCCTTTTATGAACACTCCTTAATTTAAAATTCTTTGTAATGTAAAAACAAGAATATTTTATCTTGTAGATCACATTACAATAAGATATAATCTTGAATTCAAATAAGTTTAAAGGGTTTGAAGTCTTTATAATTAAACAAATATAGGACTTATTGAGTTCTTTCAGCATAGATCTTATATTTTAAGAATTCTCTAATCCCACAATTAACCATATTACTTGTTTGATTCTATATCTTTTGTAAGAATCTTATGTTAAACCCACCTAATCCTAGAGGTTTGTTAATGCCTAAACTAAAGAGAGTGTCCTTTATTTTTGAACTTATAATAAGGCTAGTTAGTGTGGTTGCATTCTTTTTTAGATGGGGATAGGAAATAAATGCCTATAGTTTCCTTAACAAATAATAGATAAGATCCTTAAACTCTTGGGAGTTTGTTCTTATATTTCCTTTAGTATCCGTTAGTGAAAAGAATTATTTTTTGGCCTTTTATTTGTAAGGTAATTATATTAAGTATTTTGGATCTTGTCTCCCTCTATTATATTTCCTTTAATATCCTTCAGTGAAAAGATTATGTTTTTATGCCTTTTAGTTGTATAGGAATTATATACATATTTTTTACTCTTGTTTCCCCCCTCAAACCATTGAATCCTAAACTTTTACCTTTTTAGGGAATTATAAGTCTCCAATGCATTTGCATAACTAACCAAAGCATCCTTTTCTCCTTGCACAAGAATGTCATTTGTAGGATTTAACTCTAGTTGTTCTTATATCATATTTAGCTTAGCTAAAGATTCCTTCTTTGACAATTAAATATTGCTATAGATGTTATTAATGGGTTTGAGATTAATCTAATAGATTTCTAATTTGAGTGCATTTGAATATTTTCTGTTTTAGAGTTAATTCCTTTAGTGATTGCCTTTTAAATTACACCTCAATTAAGTAGTTGTTGAATTTAAAAAGGGGCTTTGCCCTTATTGATATATCTGTTATCTAAACCTCGATCGGTGATGTTAAAAACATAAATGATTATTGAAGCTTGTGTAATTATTATGAAGTTAATTTAACTAGTGTCAGTTCAACTTTATCCTATCCAATTTCTTCCTAAAATATGCTAATAACTTTCTTGTTTATTTCTCCAAGTGTAATACTAGCATAGGCTTAGGAGATTAGTTAAGCTAATATGTTTGATAAATTTATGAATGTATTCATCATATGGGTTTAGCTTATATTTTTCCCATCAATTTCTTCAGTTATAAGTGTACATTTGAAGTAACATAACATTATTAAAGGTAGTGCACAAGCATTTTAAGAGGCATTCAAATTATTTCATAATCTCTTCCATTAAAAATTCACATTGCTTTCATAAATAATCAAGATATTTATTCTAATCACAAAAGCAATAAATGTCACCTGGTAGTGCATGACTTAGTTAGATTGATAAAATTGATGTAATATGAGTTGGCTTAGATTAAATACTGCTATTATTATTCCATTATAGTGAAAATAGTAGTTATATATTGTGATTTAGTTATTGGTAAAAAACTACAACCCATCTATAATCTTGTTATCCTTTTTTGGTATTTAAAATAGCAATAAAAATTAGTTTATTTTAGCTCAAGTAGTTACATATAACCTGTCATTTTTTAGGTTATTCATCCCCTGATATTATAAGCTATAATATTCATTATAGGGTTAGGCATTTATTCCCTAACTTCTTTCTTTTGTTTAGTCTATTTGAGGATGTACTCTGCTTTTTTTCCAACATATCTAACTAAGGGTTTTTAATATTTTTCTCTAAAAAATAGTATGGTTAAAGGACCATCTTAATATCCTCTATTTAGATGTGTACTTCATTTTGATAATTTGGAAGTCTTTCTTAGTATTCTACTGTAACTTCTTGTCTAAGGTAATATAACTATAGAACGAACTTTAGTGGGGAGTATGTTATTAGACTTGAATTTTAAATCCTACTAGTAAGTCTTCTCGAACTTTATCTCCATTAACTTTTAATACGACCTTGTTATGAATTTATGGCCAGTGGATTTCCATGCTTGATTTTGTTTATGTTTATTAGGCTTCTATTAATAACTTAATTGAATTTCACATTGTTTCAGTGTCCCATCATTGTCAAGTTTCATTATGTTCAAGGTATCTAGTAGTTGACGGTCTACATCTCAAGAGACCATCAAAGACCTATTATCCTAATGCCAAATATGCCATCACATCCACACATCTGCTCACCACTGTTAAGCTTATATTTTAGTAATAAGTAACAACCACTACTAGCAGTTGCCTCACTTATTTCAAAACACTTATTAAACCAATAATATCAACGATGATATCTTTATTAGGTCTAGATTTTTTCTACTAAACATTTATATATCTTTAAATCATTATCAAACAAATTAAACCTAGAATGATGAGTGCTATTGTAAATTTTGATATTAAGTTAACACTAGCCAAAGAGAGCGCAATAGACTTCTTATCACAAAGAGTTTCCAGGAAACTCATATAATAAGTTATCAATTTTAGAACAATTCTTAGCTTCTAAAGGTGTAAGATAAACTTTTAATATCAATCAAATCTAATTTGATCTAAAGCTTAGGTTTTTGTGTTAGGAATATTAATCTAAACTTTTGATATTCAACAATTTATGATTTTATGATATAAAAAGCTCATACAACTATCTCATACAACAATATTTACTTAAAAGATACATGCATATTAACCAAGTGTTGGCAACATAAGCATAATAAAATTTGATACCTCCAGCCATTGCTCCGGTGATGTCCAGCTCCACCAATGCTTGAATCTTCTATCCTCTTCCTTTAGCACGATGATGGTGTATGCTTAGTGTTTTTTGAGAATAGGGATCAAACAAGCTTACAAACCATCTTTTAATACCTCTTCCCATCATATAGGAGGTAGGATATGAAGCATAGGCATTAATATGTGCATGTGTAAGGGAAGCACATGAAGTATGTACAAATGGACCATAGCATACAAGGTAGGAAAATCTTACATTCTCCCACTTGGTCCATTTAACCCAATACCAAGCATAACAAGAAATAAAATATATGAATTGTGGTGATAGGTCCTCTTATAGTGAGTATTATCTTCCATGTATTACATATATATAATTTCTCATTACTAGCCCTTAAACTTAATGAATTAACCATATTATTCTAGGTCCAAATTAATTGACATTTCTCAAAACCAATCAAAATATGTGTGCACAAAATATATGAGAAAATATCAAACTAAATAAGAGTTTCATTGAAGCAACAAAAGTACAACAAAAATCACATTATAGAACTAAGTCCCATTTGCACTATGTGATCCTTAAACTGCTTAGGTGGCATGCCTTTAGTTAAAGGATCTGCAATAATCAAATCAGTACTAATGTGCTCTATAATAACTTTCCTTTCCTTAACACGTTCTCTTATGGCTAAATACTTAATGTTGATATGCTTACTTCAACTTCCACTCTTGTTATTTTTAGCCATAAAGACTGTAACTGAGTTGTCGCAGTACAATCTTAATGGTATATAAATTGAATCAATAACTTTAAGCCCAGATATGAAACTCTTCAACCATACCATGCCAGGTGGCCTCAAAATATGATATGAGCTGAGCCTCTATAGTCAAAGTAGCAATCAAGGTCTGCTTGGCACTTCTCCAAGATACAGCTCCACCAGCTAGCATGAAAATATAACCAGATGTTGATTTCCTTGAATCAATGTAGTCAGCAAAGTCTGAATCGGAGTATCTAACTACTTCCAAGTTCTCAGTTTGCCTATACATAAGCATGTATTCTTTTGTGCCCTGAAGATATCTCATAACCTTCTTTACAGCTTTTCAGTGGTCAATATCTGGATTACTCTTATATCTACCTAACATTCCAACAGCATATGCAATGTCACGTCGGTACAGACCTGAGCATACATAAGGCTTCCAATAGCTGAAGCATATGGAATGTTATTCATGTGTTCCTATTCAAAATCATTCTTCGGGCATTGATTCAAATTGAATCTATCACCTTTCACTATAGGTGCTACACTTGGTGCATAATCTTTCATCCAAAATATCTCTAAAATTTTGTTGATATAGGTCTCTTGAGACAAACCCAAAATGCCTCGAGATCTTTCTCTATAGATCTTGATGCCAATGACATAAAATGCCTCACCCCTATCTTTCATATCAAAATTCTTTGAGAGAAATTGTTTCACCTCATATAGCAATTCCTTATTATTAGTTGCAAGTAAGATGTCATCCATGTATAATACAAGAAAACAAGTCTTACTCCTACTGACCTTTTGGTATAAACATTGATCCATTATATTCTCTTCAAAACCGAATGAAGTGATAACCTCATGGAATTTGAAATACCACTTTCAGGAGGCTTGTTTTAATCCATATATGGATTTATTAAGCTTGCAGACTAAATGCTCACCATCACTAGAGGAGAATCATTTAGGTTATTTCATGTAAACCTCTTCCTCTAGTTAACCGTTGAGGAATGCCATTTTCACATCCATTTGATGTAACTCAAGATAAAAATGAGCTACTAATGCCATGATCACACGAAGAGAATCTTTTTTAAGTACAGGAGAAAAAGTCTCCGTGTAGTCGATTCCTTCCCTTTGAGTGAACCCTTTGGCAATAAGTCTTGCCTTATGTCTCTCAATGTTGCCTTGTGAGTCTTTCTTTGTTTTAAATACCCATCCACATCCAATGGCTTTTGAACTATTGGGCAACTCAACTAAATCCCAGACTTGGTTAGATGCCATAGAATCCAACTCATCCTTTAAAGCATTGTACTACAAGTCTGATTCCTTAGAACTTATGGCCTGTGAAAACGTTTTAGGATCATTTTTGGTTATAATCTGACTCTTGTAGATACATTATATAATCACTAGGTATTGCTAACCTTCTAATCATAGTAGATCTCCTTAATGTTATAGCAACATCCTCACAAAGAAGCTATTGCTTAACCTTTTGTTCAACTGGTTGCTCAAAAATTTCTGTTTGTTCTGTATTTACAACTTGATCTACTGGATTGGTAGTAATAGCTTGTGAAACTTCAGTAACTGGTTGTTTAACACTCGTTTGAACTTGAGGGGTGTGGATGAAAATCAATCTATCACTTGAAGCAGAGGGTTAAGCTTCACAATGGCCCTTTTCAGAAACTATGTTTGGAAAATGACCAATCCCACTAATCAAGTCATTTTTAAGAAATTTGGCATTTCTTGATTCCACAATCCTAGTGCTGTGAGATGGACAATAGAATCTATACCCCTTAGTCCTTTCAACATATCCAATGAAATACTCACTAATGGTCCTTGAGTCTAACTTCTTCTCCTGTGGGTTGTAAATTCTTACTTTAGATGGGCATCCCTAAATGCATATATGTCTCAAACTTGGTCTCCACCCTTAAATAACTCAAAAGGTGTCTTCGAGACAACTTTGGTTGGAACTCGACTTAATATATACATAGCTGTCTTTAGATCTTCAATCCACAAGAATTGACACTCCTCATACTTCTTAACATGTCTATTAATGTTCAGTTTCTTCTTTCTGCCACATCATTCTAATCCAGAGAACCAGGCATGGTGTATTGGGTAACAATCCCATGTTCCTAAAGAAACGTCGCAAAAGGACTAGGCACTTGTCCACTTTTAGCATACCTACCATAGTACTTTCCACCTCTGTCTGATCTTATGATTTTATCTCAGTTTTCCACATTAATTCTCTACTTTAGACTTAAACATCTTAAAGGCATCCAAAGCTTTGTCCTTAGAACGAAGTAAGTGGAGATACATATATCGCGAATAATCGTCTATGAAGGTAATAAAGTATTTTAGGCTATTTGCATCTATATCTAGATAACAAATATTTGTATGTATGATTTCTAATACGTTTGTACTCCTCTTGGCACCCCTTTTAGACTTGTTAATTTGCTTACCTTTAATGCAATCCACACAAGTCTCAAAGTCAGCAAAATCTAAAATACTAAGTACTTCTTCACTTACTAAACGCTTAATTCTCTTAATAGAGATGTGTCCTAATCTACGGTGCCATAATATAGAGGATTTTTCATTCACAACACATCGTTTCAATCCAGCAGTGACATGTATTGTATTATAGGCATCTTCATTTTATAATTGAATGGAATAGAGACCATCAGATAATGTACCATAACCAATAACTTTAGATCCATTACATAAAATGAAACCAGAATATGAAAAGTTAAAGGAAAAAACAAAAGGTACAAGTCTTGATGCAGAAATCAAATTTCTAGAGAAATTTGGAACATTAAAGGTCTTTTCCAAATAAAAAATAAAGCCGCTGCTCAAAACCAAAATGCAAGTGCCATTGTCTACATGTGAACTCATCTTGCTTCTTGAATAGATGAATTATTCACTTCCTACTGGCTTCCTTAGGTTTTGCATACCCTATAAGGTATTTGAAACATGGATTGTAGAACCAGAGTCAATCCACCATGTGTTATGATTAACATTAGCCATATTAGATTCATAATAAACAAATGAAATTTGAGCACCTTTCTTTTCCATCTAGATCTTGAATTTAGTGCATTTTTTCTTCATTTTTCCCTTTTCCTTACAGAAGAAACACTTAGACGATTTCTTTATATAGGACTGAGGGAAAAATTTCCCTTTTCCTTGCTTTTGACATCATCCTGTCTCTTCTTTCTTTAATGGTTAAATTGATCCTTTCACCCTCTTCCATCAACAACCTCTCCTCTTCTTGTACACACATGGTCAACAGGTCATTAATCGACCACTTGTTCTTATGTGTGTTGTAAGAAATCTTGAAAGGATCGTATTGATGAGGCAGAGTGCACAGAATGTAATGCACCAGAAAAGATTTTGATATAGTAACCTCCAACAATTTTAGCTGAGCCATTATGTCCCTCATATGCATGATGTGATCACGAATGCCCTTTATTCCAGTGAGCCTCAAGGATGAAAACTGCATAATCAAAGTGCTACCAAGGGCCTTGTCAAATTTAGCAAATTGCTCATCAATGACCTTCAATAGATCTCTGACATTACTGTGCTGTTCAATAGAACTATGAATACCAGCGGATATCTTGGTCTTTATGAACATCACAGAGAGGCGATTAGACCTCTCCCACTTTTTATAAAGAGCAACAGCTTCTGGAGTGCTGGTCTCAGTCACACTCAATAGTTCATCCTTCCAAATAGAATAGTCTATGTCCATCCATCCTAAATGAAGCAAAATTCTCTTTTTCCAAACCTTATAGTTGTCACATCTCAATTCGGGAATATCACACTTAATATAAAAAATATTCATAGTTTGAGTAACTGCTAATTAAGAAATAAAAATATATGCTTGTTGTATATAGTTTGAGACCAAAAATAATTCATGGTTTACCAATCACTATAAGAAAATTGCATATTAGCGTCGGAATATTTTCGACGGAAAAAAATCCGTCGATAATTACTGATGGAACGTCCCTAATCTGTCAGAAAATAGAATGTTTTACCGACGGACAACAAATCCGTCGGCAATACTGTAGGAAAAAATTTCACAGAAAAACTCCGATAGAAAATAGCGATGCCAAAGGTCTCGGCGATGGGAAAAATGCGGGAATCGTTCCCACAATTTAATTGCTTCGCCATTTATCGACGGTATAGCAGTCCGTCGGTAGTTAGCTTCAAGTTACCGACGGCACAAACTTCCGTCGGTACAGGTTCGAATAATATACCGACGGACAGTCTTTTCTGTCGGTAAATTGTTAACAGACGTCGTCGTGTCAATGAAGTAGGGATGATACACCGACGGAACGCCAATCTTCTATCGGTGACTTTTTATCAACAAATTTTACCGACGGTAATAATATACCGTCGGTAATCTTTGCTGAGCATACCGACGGAAGTTGATCTTACAGTCGGAAAATATCGGCAGCAAATCTTGTTTACCGACAGAACAACATAACCGTCGGTATTTATGTTTTTACTATAATAAAATTGCCGTGCTTGTACCGACAGTAGTTCTGCTCTCCGTCAGTAAATGTTTTATGAATAAATTTTACCGATGGTATAGACATTCCATCGGTCTTTTTGTCTGCTGATACCGTCAGCAGACGATCTTACCGTCGGAAAATGTCAGCAGTAAAACCTATTTTGCCGACGGAATGGGCAATCCATCGGTATTTGAGTTTCTTCTCGAATATAAATGCCGTGCTTTTACCGACAGAAAGGTATTTGCCGTCGGTAACTATCGGCAAATGCCGCGCTTTTATCGACAGAATGATCTTGTCCGTCGGTAACTGTCGGCGGTCGCGTATTCTGGAAACCTAAATTACCAACGGAAACTTGTGTTCCATCGGTAATCCAGCGGCTATAAGTCGCGCCCGACCCCCCCTCCCCTCACGCTTTGATTTCTCCTCTTTGCTTACGGTTCAGAGTTTTCTGACTCCTTCTCTCACATTTTTTGATCGTGTTTGAAGTTGTTTGAGGTAAACTCTCTTATAAGTGTATTATTTTACTAAAAAAGCATATTTTTAAGTTTT
>JANZXR010378665.1:0-18051 GCA_027575705.1 Erythroxylum echinodendron
AAGTGAAATTTATGATTTAATATTAATAATATTCTTCATCATTATCACTTACTAATATATAACATTACTTTTTTATAAGACCAAATACAGCAGACTATTGAGCGGCGGTCTCAGCAATCTGACAATGTTGATGAGACTGACAGTTACTTGGAAGCAGTTGGTGGTAGGGATCGTCGTGGGATTTTATTCAGAATAGGGTCATTTGCGAATACTTGTTATTCGCAATCTTCCACGTCGAGTACAACTGCATCTACTAGGCAGTCTAACAAGGTGGATGCGCTTGAGAGCACAGTGCAGACATTGTGCACCGAGTTGCAACAGACGCAGGAACAGATGCGTCAGATGCACGAGACAATAGCAGCGCAACAAGAAGCGTTAAATTTATATGCTCAGATGCATCGGGAGCTCGATGAACTAAAGGGCAAGGACAGCAGGCCATCGCACCTACCAGATGATCCACCTACTTCTGATCAATAGTATAGTATTGGTCATTTACTTTGTATTACAGATATTATTGCAATGTAACGTTTTTATTATTAATTAAGATATTTTAATTTATATTCATTAATTAAAATTTTTATGTAATTATTTATATCTAATTAAATATATATTATTAATAAAATTGTAAGACGATTATAATTTAAATATAATGGAAATATATATTTTTAATAAAATAAAATAAAATTTTACCAACGGAACTATGCAATATTTCCGTCGGTAAATGTCTAAATACAATACCGATGGAAAGTATTTTCCGTCGGTAAAATTGGCTTATTTATCGACGGACAATCTTACCGTTGGTAAGTTTACCGACTGTATTAGAAACATTCCGATGCTAAATTTACATACGGGTAAGCCATAGGTCGGTAAATTTAGCGACGGAATAAATCAGACGGTCGGTAACTTTTCCGTTGATGTTACCGACAGTTTATCTTTTCCGACGGTAATGTTACCGACGGTAAGCAAACTTTCCGTCGGTGAAATTAGCTACGGCCGAATCTCTGACGTTTTTGACCGTTGGTTTATTCCGTCGGTAATTTGGTACACCGAAGGAATATTTGTCGATTCCGTCGGTAATTTCCGTCTGTAATGCACTATTTTCTTGTAGTGATAAGAGGGAGAAAGTGAAGGTGAGATTTTGGATTTTGATGATTAAGTATGAACTTTGGATTTGTTGAATTGTTGTGAGTTGTTGAACTGAATGGAGAGTAGGAAAGTTGGGTTATGTAATGGATGTAGTAGATATGAAGTGTAAAAGTGACAAAAAAATAAGGAGTTTTCGGTGGAGAAGATGAAGTTTGCGTGCTAGAGAGATAGAGAGCGCAGAAAAATGGCATTATCGTATATGAGTCTTGTTTTTGATGTTTTGGAGTAAGCTGAAGTAGAATAGGAGTAGAAATGCAAAGAGTATACATTAGAGACGATGGGGTAAGTGGAAAGAGAGAAAGTACAGGAAATGTTATAAATAAAGGTTGAAGATGATGATTAGTGGTGAAAATTTTCTGGTTTTGGTATTTGTAACTAATCTTGTATTTTGAGTTGTTTTAGCATAAGATAAGTTGCATGGGTGTACAAATGAAAGAGTAAATGTAAGGGTATAAGTTTGTGATGAGGGATTTAGTATAAGAGAGGAAGAAGATGAAGAAGCATTTCTGAAAAATCTGGAAGATTAACGTGTAAAAATCGTGATTGTACTGTAGAAGGTGGTAATGCATAATCAAGCTTTTTCATACTGAATAGTTCTGACTCTTTTTACTATAATTTTTTCATCCGATCTCCAAATAACTTAAAACTTGGACCAATGGATTCCTAAGACATTTTTCTTTCTCTCTATAAAAATTTAGAGTTATCTGAATTGATTTGAAAGTGATTGATAGGATAAAGGTGTGGAAGTCAGCTGGAATGTTATGAATTGGAAAATTTTCATAATCATGCTTTGGTGTTCTACTTATAACTTGAGATGTAGATTTCTGAATGAGTTGACTTTTTATTTATATTAAACTAGAGACATATTTCTACAACGTTTGTGATGAAGTAGAATTTTAATTCTATCTCTATGATTTTCAAAATTGACATGAAACTGAGTTTTAGCTTAGGTGTAGCATTACTAGGGATAGAAATCATATCCTGTGGTTATCAAATAAATTGTATTGATATGGGCTGTTTTAGGCTAAGATATCTTCACCAAAGTTGTAGCTTATTCTCTTAGCTTGAAATTGGTATAAAGTTTGTAATTTTTGGATATCTGAGCTGAAAGATATAAGTTGTACAATTAGAGGGAATAATCATATACTAGCCAAAAGTTCAAATATGCACAGTTTGTGGTATTTTGTGCATAACTCATTGAACACTAAATCAAATTACGTCTTACAGTCATTAGAAACTTAAGACACTGTAGAACAACTTTCCAGAAGGAAGTGTTGCCTAATTCTATCTTTTACCCTATCAGATTAATTATGCAAAGTTGACTCGAAATCATGTGGGTAAAAAATTTGAAGTGGTCAATTAAGTTATGAAATTGATTTCACATTGTTTTATTTTGGCCCAAATTATAAGTACCAAATGGTATTAATGAGGGCTTGATATCTGATCAATTTGATGATGAAAATTACAATAAGATACCCGAAATTGTCATTGAACAATTCATTGTGCATATTTTATTTATTTAAGTACATGTGCAAGGAATATGTTTTCAATTGTGAAAAATGTGATATATGTGTGTGTTATAGAGGAGCACATCGAATGCCAGTCAGACATTGCTTGACTATCCAGGAAATAACTTATTAGAACGTACCGTGAGTCAACCTAGATGATTTCCTAGGATTAATTTGATTTGTTAAACTTCCAACATTATTGAACTATTTGTGTGTTGTTTCTGAATTCCGGACCTGAGGTCCGAGGAGTTTAATAGTTAGGCATGTATTGGAAGTGTTCTGATTTGATTTGAATTTTTGAATGACATTTAATTATCAAAAAAAGTTGAATGCCGGACTTAGGTCCAATGATTGTGAAAAACTGTCTGAGCATTTGTAAAAGATTGTGATATATGAAATATTCAGTATTTGATACATTTCATAAAATGCATGCTCAGATAAAGGCATTGTGACTTAAGTAGCTAGTTTGAAGCACTTCCATATAGAGCTTTGCTCTGTGATATATGTTCTGCACGTAGAGTTATACTCCGTGATTCTATTCTGATTGAGCCCTATGGGCCAATCTTTGTATAAGTATGTGATAGGCACTCAGTCACAATAATAAGAATGAATATGAGTCTCATATATATAGCGTTCATATAAGATTGAAATTCATGAATGATTTGCAAAGCTATAATGAGTGACCGTATGTTATGCCATGATGTGTGAGTATCTGAAAAATAATTATATGTTTTGAATGAATATCTGTGATATATGTGATGTGTATATGTAATCCGAAAAATTCATCAATGATGGTTCACTCATTGAGTTTGCAAAACTCATCAAAAATTGCAAACTCATCAAAAATTGCAATGTAGCTTTTTAGGTACGAGACAGGAGACCTAGTTCCTTAGTCAGGACTTAAGGAATCTTTTAGATAGAGAAATGGCTCAGAGGTATGTCAGCTGATACCAGAAGTGATATAGTTTTTTTATTTTTGTAGTTTTGCTAAAACATGTATAAGTTTTTGTAAATATTTATTTGATGGAAATAGCGTAAGCTTTATAAATGAATGAAGTGAATGTTTTTAAAAAATTTAGTGATTTTCGAGTATGTTAGATGACGCCATATGTAAGTTGGATTTGTTATTGCTCCAACATAACATTATCGTAGGTTATGTCCTAAAAGTTTGGGTATGTATCCTATGGTAGTGGGATGTTGCATTTTTGGTATCAGAACATAGTTTGGCATCTTTAGGGATGAATATGAGTTTAGATATGATAATTAGTGAGATATTTTAATAGTGATCACAACTTTTGTTTGTTATAGGTCACCTTCTATAGGACATCACGTTGGAGAGTCAGTTGACATGGAGTCTGTAGGAGTCAATTTATAGTACACTGTATTTGAGTTTGCTTAGATGCCTCCTAGAATTCTCGTGAGGAGAGAAAGAAGATATGATAAACTGAGAAAGTAGGGAGCTGTAGACTTCTACGGAAGTATAGACCAGGCTGAAGCAGAAGGGTGGCTTGAGCAAATTGAAAGAGTGTTCGACCAGATGGACTATGAGGCAGATGAGAAATTTGATTATGCTGTCTCAATCCTACAAGGTCCCGCATTTTAGCAGTGGAAAACTATTCCGAGCAGTACCACCAGACCTTATAGTTTGACCTGGGAGGAATTCCTGAGAGTGTTCCGAGAGAATTGCATATCGAAGATTTACATAGATCGAAAAATGAAAGAATTTTTAGACCTGAAGCAAGGCCAACTCACAGTGGTAGAGTATGAGATAAAATTTAAGGAGCTAATGGGATATGCAACTGCATTGATCTAAACTAAAGAAGAAAAATGTAGACGATTTGAGGATGGTTTAAACATGGAGATCAGAACGAGACTAAAAATTTCTAACTTGAACAGTTTTACAGAACTCTGAGCAGCCTCGATCAGAATTGAACAATTGTTGAAAGATGGTCAGGCAGAAAACAAACATGAGGTTAGAGGTAAAAAGCAAGACGAGTCTCAGGCTGATTCTGGCAGAAGTTTCCGAAAGCGTCAGAACAGATCATCTCGATTCCAGTCTAGATCGAGACAATCTGGATCTCGCAGAAGAGGTAGATTCGTTCAGTCTGGGGGAGGCAGAGGACAGATGCCTGCCAGTTAGTTACACCAATTGCTTGAATGTGAGCACTGTGGTAAAAAGCATGGTGGTGAGTGTTGGCAAATATCGGGAGTATGTTTTTGATGTGGCTTATATGAGCATCAAATCAAAGATTGTCCTAATATGTTGGAAACACAGTCTGGAGCTAGAGGAGGAACTATGACTGAGACTGCAGTTTAGCAAAGTAGAGCTCGCAGACCTGCACAGAGAGGCAGAGGTAGAGGTAGGACTCAGTTAGCAGGGCCTAGTGTCAGGACTGAGGTGTGGAGCAACCAGCCATAATCTCAAGCCAGGATCTACGCCATTATCAGAGAGGAGGCACAGGACTCCCTAGATGTGGTAGTAGGTGTGTTGAATGTTTTCAATTTTGAAGCATATGCACTGGTAGATCTAGGATCTACATATTCATTCATTACCCCGCATCTGGTGTCTAAATTGTGTTGTGAGCGTGAGACACTAAAATGTGGATTAGTAGTGAGTACTCTAGTGGGTAGCACAACAGTGATTGGTGAGGTATGTAAGAGGTGTATAGTTCGGATTCATCAGGTAGAATTAGAAATTTATTTGATTATATTGCAACTAAGAGAGATAGACCTTATCTTAGGCATAGACTAGCTTACTGCTTATAAGACAGTGATGAATTGTTATACTAAAGAGGTAATGCTTGAATCCCCTAATCAGCCGAGAGTGATGTTTCGAGTAGTTAGGCAGTGCCAGCCTGACTAATTTCATTTCTGGGTGCTTTAAGATTGATCCGAGGTGGATGCGAGGCTTATCTAGCCCACATGGTATATACTCAGAATGAATAAACCATTCAGGACATTCTAGTTGTTAGGAAATTTTTGGATGTGTTTCCGACTGAACTACCGGGATTACCCCCAGATAGGGAGACAGAGTTCCCTATTGATATTGTCCCAAGTGCCGCTCCTATATCAATTCGTCCATATAGGATGGTGCCTGTCGAATTGAAAGAATTGAAAACCCAGTTGTTAGAATTGTTAGATAAGGGTTTCATCAGGCCTAACGTGTCACCTTAGGGAGCTCCAGTATTGTTAGTAAAGAAGAAAGATGGCACCCTGAGATTGTGTATTAATTATCGGTAGTTGAATCAGATAGCAGTTAAAAATAAATATCCATTACTGAGGATTGAAGATTTGTTTGATCAGTTAGAGGGAGCTCAGGTATTCATAAAGTTAGACTTGAGATTGGGTTATTACCAGTTGAAGATAGCTGAGATAGATGTTCCCAAGAGTGCATTTAGAACTAGATATGGGCACTTTGAGTTTTTAGTAATGCCATTTGGATTGACTAATACTCCAGCAGCTTTTATGGCAATGATGAATAAGGTATTTCAACCTTATTTAGATCAATTTGTAATTATCTTTATTGATGACATTTTAGTATACTCGAAGTGTAGACAAGATCATGTGACACATCTGAGAATGGTTCTTCAGATAATGAGGGAGAAACAGTTATATGCTAAGTTTAGCAAGTGCGAATTTTGGCTTGATCAAGTAATATTTCTGCGTCACATCGTGTCTGGACAGGACATTCAGGTGGTCCAAAAGAAAATAGAAGCTATAATGAAATGGGAGGCTTCAAAGAATGTGTCTGAGATCCGGAGATTCCTTAGATTAGCCGGGTATTATAGAAGGTTTGTCAAGGGTTTTCATTGATTTCGACCCCTTTGACAAAACTTTTGAGAAAGAATGTTCCTTTTAGATGGAATGACGAGTGCCAGAGAATTTTTGAAAAGTTGAAACATAGGTTGACTACAGCGCCGGTGTTGACTATTCCATCAGGATCCGGTGGATATGTCATATACAGTGATGCGTCGCATCAGGGACTAGGATGTGTATTGATGCCGTATGGTAAGGTGGGAGCCTATGCATCTAGACAATTAAGATCTCACGAGATGAATTATCAGGTTCATGATTTAGAGCTTGTAGCAGTAGTTTTTGCTCTAAAGATATGGAGACATTACTTATATGGTGAGACATTTCAGATATACACTGATCATAAGAGCTTGAAATATCTATTAAGCTAGAAAAAGCTGAACATGAGATAGAGAAGATGGATAGAGTTACTAAAAGACTATGATTATACAATTGAGTATCATCCGGGGAAGGCTAATGTAGTGATTGATGCTTTGAGCAGAAAGTTGAATACCAGTGTAGCTCTGATCCAATTATTGAGCTTACCAAGCCTAATACAGTTGAGAGTTTTGAATGTGGAGTTGAATTTAGAACAAAGTGAAGCACTAATAGCTACATTGAAACTGAGGACAATATTGCATGATTGGATTAGAAGAGTATAGAGTAAAGATCCTGAAATGATTCAACTAATTGAGATAGTTAAGAAGAATATAGATTCTGAGTTTGAATTTAGAGATGATACGTTGTGGTTAAAGCAGAGACTATGTGTGCCTAATATTGATGATCTGAGGAAGGAAATCTTACAAGAAGCTCATATGGCCGCTTATGTTATGCATCTTGGTACTACCAAGATGTATAACACATTGAAACAACATTTCTGGTGGCCTAGAATGAAAAAGCAAGTAGCAGAGTTTGTTTCTAAGTGTATAACTTGCCAACAGGGTAAGGCTGAGCATCAAGCTCCAGCTGAAAAATTACATTCGTTACCTATTCTGGAGTGGAAATGGGAACAAATCACTATGGATTTCATTATAGGTTTGCTGAGGACTCTAAGGCAACATGATGCCCTTTGGGTCATTCTGGTAGACTAACCAAATCGGCTCTTTTCTTGCCAGTGACAGAAAATCTTTCACTAGATCAGTTAGCTCAGTGATATGTGAATGAGGTTGTGAGATTACATAGGGTTTTAGTGTCTATAGTTTCAGACAGAGACCCTAGATTTACCTTGAGATTTTGAGGTAGTTTACAAATAACTTTGGGTATCAAACTGAATTTTAGTACGACCTTTCATCCTCAGACAGATGGTCAGAGTGAGAGGACGATTAAGACTCTCGAGGATATGCTCAAAGCTTGTGTTTTGGAGTTCCAGGGAGCATAGGATAAATATATAGCTTTGATTGAATTTGCTTACAATAATCAGTATCATAGCAGTATTGGTATGGCTCCATATGAGGCGTTGTACGACATGAAGTATCGTTTGCCTTTATACTGGGATGAAGCGGGTCTAAGAATTGTTGAAGGCCCAGAATTGATTAAGGATACCATTGATAAGATAAAATTGATCCGCAACAAAATTAAAATGGCAAAAGATGGACAGAAAAGTTATGTGAATCAACACAGAAGAGATATGGAGTATTAAGTTGGTGACATGGTATTTTTTAGAGTATCACCTTAGCGAGGTGTACTAAGATTTGGCTAGAAAGGTAAGTTAAGTCCGAGATATATTGGTACATATGAGATAATTAAAAGAATTAGACCATTGGCTTATAAGTTAGCCTTATCTTCGGAAATGACTCAGATACATAATGTGTTTCATGTAAGCATGCTTAGGCGATATCAATCAGATCCAAGTTATGTGGTACCAACTCAGGAGATTGAAGTCTCTAATAATCTGAGCTATGTAGAAGAACCAGTTAAGATAATTGGCTATCAGAATAAGCAATTTAGGAACCGGGTGATTCCAATGGTGAAAGTTCTTTGGAAGAATCATTCAAGTGAAGAAGTCACACGGGAAACAGAGGAGTATATGAGGAATTAGTACCCCTATCTATTTGATCATTCAGGTAAGAATTTCGAGGACAAAATTTTTGTTAGGAGAGGAGAGTTGTAACATCCCGATACCTTTGTTAAGGCTAGAGTAGTAATTTATGAGAAAGTAGGAAAATGCACATCATGCATAAGTTAATTGTGACATACACATTTATTTTGCACATTTATATGATTGTACATGCATTCATTGGAATTTCCAAGTAAATTTGATTTATAAGTGAAAATTGTGGATTAAATTGTAGTGTATTAATTGTGAATTGGCAATTTTGCTATATTTTGGATATTTTGAAATTTTTGATGAATTATTTGAGCTGAAAATTTATTTGGTGATAATAGTTATTATTTTAGAATTTTTGGTCAATTATGGATTAATTATCTTGAAATTTAAATTTGATGTGTATTAGAATTTATTCCACATTTTTGGAGATATTTTGGATATTTTGGAAATTTATAAAAAAAAGAGGTATTTTAGAGTAGGAAAATTATTGAAATAGGGGATAAATAGAAGTGTGATAATTGTATTAGAAATTAATTGACAAATGGACAAATTATAGAGGGACAAATGGATAAAATCATGTGTGACATGTGGACCTATTAGCTATGAGACAAATGGTAGCTTATCTAGTGGACAAGTGGAAGACATGCATTGGAGACGTGTTAAAGCACTAATGAAAAAAAAAGTTTCTGCAGCTGTTTTCCTTGGTTTCACTGAAAGCATCTACATCATTTTCCTTGTTATTTGCTCCCCCCATTTCTAGAATTTTGCTGAAGTATAAAACAAGTTACATTGATGTTAATGTTTTAATACATGCATGCATGAATGCTGATGTTTTAATGCTTGTGGATCAATACATAAGTGGTTGTTATTGGAAGAAGAGTTTCAATAATAGAGGCAAAACGAAAATATGTAGAAAGTAAAGGTGAGATTTCTGATTTTGATGATTAAGTATGAACCTTGAATTTTTATTTTGTTGTGAGTTCTTGAGCTGAAAGGAGCTGCTTTATGTAATGGATGTAGTAGATATGGAGTGTAAAAGTGGAAAAGTGAAAAAAAAGGTTTTCGATGGAGAAGATGGTCTGCGTTCTAGAGAGAGAAAAGATGATGGGTTGTATGTATGGGTTATGAACTAGAGTATTTCATTGAACAACCCTAAGTCTTTTGCCTATAACTTTTTCAAACGGACTCCAAATAACTTGAAACTTAGACCAATATATTCCTAAGACAATTTTCTTTCTCTCTATAAAAATTTATAGTTATCTGAATTGATTTGATAGTGATTGATAGGATGAAAGTATGGAAGTCTACTAGAATGTTATGAATTGGAAAATTTTCATGATTATGCTTTGGTTTTATACTTATAACTTATGCTGTAGATTTTTGAATGAGTTGATTTTTTATTCATATTAAAATAGAGACATATTTCTACAACTTTTGTGAAGAAGTTTAATTTTAATTCTATCTCTATGATTTTCAAAATTGGCATGAAACAGAGTTTTATCTTAGGCTGTAGCATTACTAGGGATAGAAATCATATCCTGTGGTTATCGAATAAACTGTATTGATGTGGGACAAATTAGGCTAAGTTTTCTTCATCAAATTTTTAGCTTATTATCTTAGCTTGAAATTGGTATAAATTTTGTAATTTTTCGATATTTGAGCTGAAAGATATGAGTTGACTATTAGAGGAAATGATCATGTACTAGCCAAAAGTTCAAATGTGCATAATATACATATTTTGTGCATAACTCATTGAATACTAAATCAAATTAGATGATCTTGGAGTTGTTAGAAACTTAAGACACTGTAGAACAACTTTCTAGAAGGAAGTGTTGCCTAATTCTATCTGTTACCCTATCAGATTAATTATGCAAAGTTGACCCGAAATCATATGGGTAGAAAATCTGAAGTGGTCAATTAAGTTATGAAATTGATTTTGCATTGTTTTATTTTGGCCCAAATTATAAGTACCAAATGGTATTATTGAGGGCTTGATATCTGATTGATTTGATGATGAAATTACAATAAGATACCCGGAATTGTCATTGGACAATGCATTGTGCATATTTTATTTATTTAAGTACATGTGCATAAAGGAATATGTTTTCAATTGTGCAAAATGTGATATTTGTGTATGTTATAGAGGAGCACATCGGACGCCAGTCGGACATTGCCATACCATCCAGGCAATAGCTTCTTGAAACGTACTATGAGTCAACTTAGATGATTTCCTAGGATTGATTTGATTTGTTAAACTTCCAATATTATTGAACAGTTTGTGTGTTGTTTCTGGATTCCAGACCTAAGGTCCGGGGAGTTTAATAGTTGGGCATATATTGGAAGTATTTTGATTTGATATGAATTTCTGAATGACATTTGATTCTCAACAAAAGTTAAATGCCGGACTTAGGTCCGATGACTGTGAAAAACTTTGCCTGAGCATTTGTATAAGATTGTGATATATGACATATTCAATATTTGATGCATTTCATAAAATGCATGCTCAGATAAAGGTGTTGTGACTTGAGTAGCTAGTTTGAAACACTTCCACGTAGAGCTTTGCTCCGTGATATATGTTCTGCACGTAGAGGTATGCTCCGTGATTTTGTTCTGACTGAGCCTTATAGGCCAATCTTTGTATAAGTATGTGATAGGCACTCAGTCATAATAATAAGAATGAATATGAGTTTCGAGCATATAGCATTCATATAAGATTGAAATTCATGAATGATTTGCAAAGCTGTAATCAGTGACCATATGTTATACCAAGATGTGTGAGTATTTGAAAAATAACTATATGTTCTGAATGAATATCTGTGATATATGTGATGTGTATATATAATCCAGTAAATTCATCAATGATGGTTCACTTATTGAGTTTGCAAAACTCATCAAAAATTGCAATGTAGCTTTTCAGGTACGAGACAGGACACCTATTTCCTTCGTCAGGACTTAAGGAATCTTTTGGATAAAGAAATGGCTTAGAGGTATGTCAGCTGACACCAAAAGTGATAGTTTTTGTTATTTTTGTAGTTTTACTAGAACATGTATAAGGTTTTGTAAATATTTGTTTGATGGAAACAGTGTAAAGCTTTATAAATGAATGAAGTGAATGTTTTTAAAAAGTTTAGTGATTTTTGAGTATGTTAGATGATGCCATGTATAAGTTGGATTTGTTATTGCTCCAATATACTACTATCGTAGGTTATGTTCCTAAAAATTTGGCTTTGTACCCTATGGTAGTGGGATGTTGCAGTAATCCTTCGATAAAATCAACCGTGATCTCCCTTCAGCTACCTTCCAGATTCTTGATGGGTTGCAACAGTCCTAGATATGTCATATTATCATATTTGTTTTTATGACACTCCATGCATTTCTGTACATGTGTTTGGACATCCCTCATTAATCCCTTCCAATGAAACATGTTCTACAACTTTTTAGTGGTAGCCATTACACCAACATGACCCCCCATTGAATCGTTATGATTAATGATAATGATTCGTTCTTTGAGTGCTTTGTTTGCTCCCACCACAAGATGACCCTTCCAACATAATAATCCCCCCTTCCATTCATACGCAGATGATTTTAGTGTCCCTGACTCTAATTTGTGAATGATGTTTTGACTTGAAGAATCTATTTCTCAGCTTCGCTTAATATCTTTACAGTTCTCCCTGTAATTGAGATACACATAACATTAGTAGCTCTACAATTGAGATTCGCAGCAAAGCGTCTGCAACTGCTTTTTCTTTTCCACTCTTATACTAAAATACAAAATCATATTGAAGAAGCTTTGGAAGCCATGACTATTGTAGAGGGTTTGTTAGGCATTGCTCCAGTAGATATTTAAAGCTGTGAATCATTGTCTTAACCACGAAAGCTTTACAACCCAAATAATGATGCCAATATTTGATTGCTTTGATTACGGCTAAAAACTCATTCTCATATGCCAATAACCCTTAATGTCTTCTGGCCAAAGATTTATTGAAAAAGGTAATTGGGTGACCTTCCTATTGCAGGACCGCTCCAATTCCTATTCCACTCTCGTCAGCTTCCACTACGAATGGTCTTGAAAAATTAGGAAGAGCCAACACCGGAGCTGATGAAATTGCCTTCTTCAATAACCCAAATGCCTTCCTCTCCTCCTGTTACCACACCCATTGAGCCAACTTATCCTTTTTCAGCATCTCTGTTAATCATTTGAAAATCAACCTATACCCTTTAATAAGATCTGTCGACTCCTTTCTCCGAAATCGAATATCCCAAGTATTCAACTTGTCTGGCTCCGAAGAAACATTTACTTCCTCATAAGAACATATGGTTGTTTGGTAGAACCTGCATGGTTGTTGTAATGTGCTCCATATGAGCTTATAAAGATTAACTGTAGATTAATTTGTCAACGAAAAACACCAAAATGAAACGTCTCAATTAGGGTTTAAATAACTCATTCATAAGACATTGAAATGTAGATGGGGTGTTTGTTAAACCAAACAGCATAACCAAGAACTCATAATGCTTGTTGTGTGTTTGAAATGTCATTTTTGATATGTCCTCCAGTTGCATCCTAATCTGATGATACCCCAATCTTAAATCCAACTTCGTGAACTAGCTAGCTCTATTTAACTGATCCAGTAGCTCTTCAATTAATGGTATGGGAAACTTGTTCCTGACTGTATGCTTGTTTAACTCCCAATAGTCTACACAAATGCACTAGGAGTTGTCTTTTTTCTTCACAAGCATGATCGATGATGCATAAGGACGATAGTTGTGACAAATAATGATTCATGAGTTCCTTTACCAATTGCTCAATCACATCTTTCTGTGATCTCGAGTAACGATATGGTCATATGTTAATTGTGTCAACTCCTTCCTTCAAGAGAATTTGATGGTTGAATTTGCGATTTGGAGGAAGACCATTTGGCTCTAGAAAGACCAAAGCATATTTGGCTAACACTGCATTGTTTTCATCGAATGCACTCCATTGTCCCTCACTCAACTTTATCTATTGCAGCTGAAACTCGATAGGAATAGTTAGTTGCACCATCAACATTTGCCCACTTTTGGATCGTTGCAGAGTTCTTTGGAAATCTTCACACGAAACCACCCACAAATTACCCCCTCTTTTCCCATTCAGTGTTACCAATTGTCCATTATAGTTGAAAGCCATAGTTCGTTCCCTAAAATTGCACAATACATCATCTAAACCTGCTAGCCATTACACACCCAGAATAACATTACACCCTCCCAAAGATAAAGCTAGTGCACTCATAGTAAATTGTATTCCCTGCATGGTCCATTCAAAATTATCACAACACTGATGACATACTAATTGCATCCTGCTCTAACTGTTATTGATATCAGTTTAATTTCCCAAACATCACAACTTCCTTTCCTAATTACTGATGAGTCCACGAAGTTATGTGTACTGCCATTATCGAGTAAAATATGGATGAGTTTTGTCCTATGTAATCCCACCAATCTCATCTGCTTAAACTCCATGTGTTCTGAGAAACCCAACATAGCTTACATTAAGAACATTGGACATGTTTCCTTCCTCAGCATTTCTTCCAATTCTTCCTCCCCTCCTGCAAAATTTGACTTCTCACCATCTTCATAATCCATAACCACATAAAATTTCGTTTCTCACTTCTTACAGTTGTGTCCAATGGTATATTTCTCATCACACCAGAAATAGAGCCCTTGGGCTCTATTATCATTAAAATCTTTACTGTTAATTTGTCTAGAAGGTTTAGAAACTCTTATCGATGATTGACACCATGTTGAAGTAGGAGTTGGTAGTATGCATTGGTTGTCTGTTGTGGTCTCAGTGGTGCATTAAGAATTCCTCCATTGCCTAAATTTCGAACGGTATTACCTCGGCTTAATGTAGTGCTCCCATTAGACAGCAATACACCTTCCTGTTTGCGGGCCAACAAGTAAGCTTGGTGTAGTGAATTGGGTTTGTGTAGTTTCATAGTCACCCCAATCTCCAACTTATGTCCCTTAATAAAGAAGTCAATTAAATACTATTCTGGTAGCATTAATTGACTGGAATGGTGGTTGAAGTGAAGACAATACTCTAGCACAGTCCCCTCTTCTTTTAACTCTTTGATGACCCTACCGGATCATCAAAGATCTCATCATCGAATCTCTGTTTAAGTGCTTTGGTGAACTCCTCCTAGTTGACTGCATATACTCTATTGTGATTTTTTACATATAATTGATACCACTCTTGTGCCCTTTCATCCATATGTAATATTGCTATCTGCACCTTTGTTTTATCGGGAGTGCAATCTAACTAAAAAAATTGTTCACAACGATACAACCACAATTTAACATTTTCGCTATCAAATACAGGGAACTCAATCCAGCTCAACCTTGTTAGTGTTGAGTTTTCATCCTTCTCTACCTTTGGTTGTGTACTTTAAGAGTGAGGTGCTGATAAATTCAAAGATGTGTCCTTTGGTGCTTTTCCTTGCTTTTGCAAAAATTGCAAAAACATAGGTCATAACTCTGACATTTCCTTCTCCATCCGTTCTGCCTTGTTTTGAATTTCTAAAATCATTTTCTCCCTTTCTGTATGTGTCTCAGCTAGGTTTCTTACACTTTCTTCTAATCTTCACTTCTTTGCAGCTCTTGTTCCTTCTACCATTGTGTCTTCCATAATTGATGCTCTTATATCAAATTATTACGTAAATTTTGATGATAGTAATAAATGAATGTAACGTGAGGTTGGATGCATTAAGGAAGCAGAGAACCAATGTAATAGAACAAAGAGTGAAGAAGAAAAGAATCTTAAAGAGAGAGAATGGAATTCAAAAAATGACTATATTAGGTTATGTCCTTCCAACTAGCCGTTGGTTAGTTATATACACAAATAGTGAGAGATAGCGTGCATTCCACATTAATTGTCTTCTTCCTTTAATTTTTAACAATCTTTTTTTAAACTACCTTTAAATGAACTTAATTCTAACTAATTCATATAAGTTTCTAAATTTTATTTAATTTCACCCAAAGACTACTTGAAATAGCTTGCATATGAGTGGACTAATACTTAAGTAAATGGGAATGGGGCCTACATGATATTTTTGGTGTTAGGGTGACAGACTAATGATGGGGCTGAATGGGCCTCAAGAGAGGCCTACATGATCTGTTAGTTGTTAGGGTGAAAAGATTCATGGGATTTCGTAAGTCTTAATGTATTCAAACAGGTGTTAGCAATCATAGGGATATTAGTTAACCAACTAAAGAATAGATGGTTATAGCTCAAGATAGTACAACTTCAATAGGTTTCTAAGGAATAAATCTAATATAGGTTAATCAAGTCATGAAGTCAAAAGTACTATTAGGGAAGAAATTGATCTGATCATAGCTATTTGATTTAGTTCTCTTTTGATTAATTATCATTGATTCCTTAACTATTATCTTGATTTTATTTCTATTTTGTATTTTATTATTTAAACCCATACAAAGTGTGTCCTTATTAATTGTCCTTAGGGTAGTTAATAATGTTGTGTTTTTAGTTCATATCACTTCTTCATGGGATTGGACCCTTAAATACCATTATGTTGATTATCATTGATATGTGCACTTGCCTTGTGACTTATTGAATGATGTGAACAAATAGAAACTATTGCAAAGGAATAAGAACAAAAGAAATTAAAGATAGGAACAAAGAAATTAAATCACAATGACAAGGACAATAGGGGGCTTAAAGAAACAACTTTCAAATATGATTTCTAGTAGATAAAGATTAACAACGAATTTTTGACTAAGAAATCCTTATTTAAGAGATATAGCTCTTGTCATAGCTAAACCGATTATCCTCAATCTTCTTTTTTTTTCAATCGAATAATGTCTCTTTTTGAATTTTTTAAAAATATATCAGACCTAGAAAAATTGTAACACAAGAATTGAAAAAAACTAGGAACAAAGCTTGAACAAACGAAAGGAGAAAGCCCAAAGAAAATGGGAACAATGAAGCAAAATGAAAAACAAGTGAAACGAAACGAAAAAATAGAAGAAAACACTAAATTAAGGATAATTAAACCTGACTTAGATCTAAGCTATGATATAAAATGATGTGAACCTCAAGGATGAACCTTGAAACCCAACAATAATACAATTAGAGGAAAGGAACCCAAGAAAGCACAAAACAGGTTTAGGAGAAAAAGCCTTGACCCAATGTCTATAGAAGACAGGAACCAAAGGTATAGGATAGGTTTTGAACGCCACAAGATAATAATCTCGATAAGTTCACAAGTTCCCAAATGAACCAAAGGAGAGATTAACCTCACTACATCAATTATGAATTTTCTCCCCTTGAACAATACAATGCTTGCCTTTATATAGGTATTAAGGTAAGAGAAAATTAAGGAAAGAAATCATCCTAATTGAACAATTTGACCAGAATCATTATTTGATTGAGATAATTAAGGTAAGAAATCATTCCCAATTTGCAGGGACAACTTGCACACGTTCTTGAATGTCTCCCACGAATCTTGGAATGCTTGGAACAAATTGGAATAATTTAGACACTCATTGGGCTTCTTAACTCAGCTTGGATCAGATTTATTAGGCCTTGAATACTTTCCAAGCTAATTAGATCTTGTTTAGTCCATATATATTCAATTAGCCTATTTATAGCTTTCTTTATCTTCTTGACTCTAGCTTTTGTAATTAGGCCTCCTTGAATGCTCAATGGCTCCTTTAGAGCTTTGCTTAGGCCAACTTGGTTCTCATCATTGAAATGTTTATAAAAGGAAAAACTTTAGTAGCATTGATGCACACATACACAACACTCAGCTAGGATATATTTGATGATGGTCATGGGATGAGAATATATAGCCTCTCATTTGTTTGTCACCCCCTTGTAGTAATTATTTGATAAGTTCTCACACATCATCAAAACTTAATTCTTATACCACTAATTTGTTTGAGGGGATTCAGGGGTGTCTATAATTAATTTTTAGTGTGATTTGATAACTCAAATAATTTAAAATTTTTCTCAAGTGAAATTAATAAAAGATTTCATACGATTTCCAAAAATGGTGTTAATGATGAAAACTAAATTTTGGATGTCTTTTGATTTGGTCTTAAGGGTACAACTTGCAAAAATAACTACTTAAAGGTGAGAGGTGTTTTGATGTAGTCGTGAAAGCTAAGAAGTGCTAAGTATGTAGACAAATCTCTATTTGAGCTTAATGATAGTGGTTATGGGTACTTTCTTCAGGATGTCCTCCTTTTATCTGCTACATTTAATGTTGACGATCTCTCTCCATTTGATAATGTAGGGAGGAAATGATACAAGAAGCTATCGCAGCAATGGAGATCAAGGTGCCACATGCCAAGACAAGCTTACTTTTCCAAGTGGACCTATTACAAGGCAACGTGCAGCAAGACTTAAGCAAGCACTTCAGGGGATTGTTCAAAGTCAAATTAAATCTTACCTTGATGACAAGGTCGAACCATCCATGGAGAATTCAAGTGGAGTAGTCAAGCTTGTGATTCTTCTAGAGAGGGCATGTAGAGGGGCTAATACTTAGCCAAATTTCAAGACAA
>JANZXR010378750.1:0-18043 GCA_027575705.1 Erythroxylum echinodendron
TAATACAATAAATTCTAATTGGTTAAATTTTATTTTAATTATTGTAGAGTCAAACACAACTCCAAGGACAACAGTGTAATTAGATCACATTGTACAAGCACACACATTACAAGGAAGGGAAAGGTTGGACTTCTAAAGAGGCACAAAGTAATTATGTAATTGCAAATAAATTAATATTACAAAATATTTTTCTATGTAATATTAAGTAATAATTTTTAAGTTAACTCCATTTTCCACTTTATACTATAGAACAAAATGCAGGAGTTGTCGCAGACGTCATTGGCTGAGGGAAATCAGCCCAATGTCGATGACATTTGCAACAATGTCATTAGTACACAATCGGGTTATATCAAAGGCCTTGGGTATGGCCTTAAGCCTGTTAGAGCCTTTTCCTCGCGACCAGCATTGTTGATAGTACTTCAAGAGGAAAACCAGGTACTGAAGGCAAAATTACAATGTACAGAAGACAAATTACAATGTACAGAAGACAAGTTAAATCTGAGACTAAAAGAAATTAGCAACCTTTAAAAATTGGTTAAACAAATGCTAGGTTCTTCATATGTTAATGCTAGTGACTCAGATTCAGACTCTGAGTTTGTAAATGATGTAAATATTGTTTTATATATAATGCATTCCATTTTATATGTTTATTTAATTTCAATTTATGATTATTTACAAAATATTAAAAATGTCTTAAAATTTGTAATAAATTAAAATCAATTCGTTTTTAACAATTGTAATAATTGTAAATTTTAAAATTAAAATTTGTTACTAAATAATACAAGCTATCAAAAACAATTTGTCAAAAAAGTCTTAAAAATTGTAATAAATTAAAATAAATTCGTTTATAAAAATTATAATAATTATTAAATTAAAAATTAAATTTCGTCGCTAAATACTATTAGCTACCAAATGAAATTCGTCACAAAAACTAATTCACTACGTATAAACAACGTCAGTAAAAAGTTTTGGCTACAACCAACCTTTCATAGCTAAAACTTTTTTGCTTCCAAAACAAAAATCATCACAAAATCAAGTCAACTCATTCTTTCTCCTTCTCCACCGTCTTTTTTCCCAAGAAGAAAACTAAGGTTGTTTTATTTTATTATGTTAGTGTTTGCTTCCCTAATATTTTAAGTTCAAAATAAAACTTTTGTATATCCCATTTTTGTTTGGACTACACGGAAATTTCCAGAAATTTCAATATCATAATCAATTTTTCGTGGGTACATCAAAATTAAAAATCAATAAGAATAACAACACCTAGAACCAAAGTCATTCTCTATATATGGATTCTTTTAACTCACTCAATAATTCAAGAAATAAATCTTTATGTCAACTCCACAAAGCACAAAACTTTTATGATAATCCCTCATTTTTTTCAATAGTTATAAAAACCATTCAAATTTATGAATGGAATTTAAAGATGAACTAAACCACGTGAGGTAGTATAAGGTTACTTCTTTTTTATTTTTAGATACAAAATACTACTCCAGAATTATCTTTCGAAAACAATATTACTCAAGAATTCATATTTTTGCAAATTATGAAGATTTTTCAGTTGCAAGTTATAATTTGGTGCACATTGCAAGTTATAAGTTAATTGCCGTGTGCACCAAATTATAACTTGCTTATTGAGATAGAATAGAAAATTTTCGAATCGACAATATAAGTTGTAGATATAGAGAACGATGAAGAAATGTCCTCCGTATTTCTATGTATCTATAATATGATATACATCCATCTATTTATACACTCTAGTTGACTCTAATTAAAGAAATAAATAAACTAAATATTACACAACAATCTCTCGAAGTATTTAGTTAGTTCTTAAAAAAAATCATTGTTAGCAATTTGTATGGCACTATAATTATCACAAAAGAAAGGAATTATTAAAGAAAAGTTGACACCAATGTCTTGAAGTAACTATCATAACCATAAAAGTTGGAAGGTAGTGTCATCTGGGGCTCAATATTCTAATTCAGTATGAATGCGTGTTTGATGTGTGTAAGTTTTAATAAATACCCTTGATAATCCGCAACCATACGGTTCATTCACATAGTACCTAGGGTGTTAATCCCACAAGGATGGATATTCTAATCCTAAAATCTAAGGCCAAAATAAATCTCAAAAATTCACAATATAACGAAACTAAAATGAGAATTCAATTCACTCAATCAAGACAATTCAAGAATCAATCACGAAAATATTACTAATTCAGCAATTGCAACACACACCTTAAAATTAACCTAGGGGAATTATTAATCGAGAGAAAGGGAATTCACCTATCCTTAACTCTAACCTAACTGATTACGAATTACTGGATTATTGGTTCTAGACGATCTTATAGTTGATTACTCTCTCTTAAGTTATAACCATTAACCTTAAATCATAAACCCTAATCATATTATGGAAGCTGCAATTTCTCAATTAACAACCTATCCAAAACCCTAATTAGATCTGAAGTTGTCAAATAAACCATCAGGAACCTATGTAAGATCTCTCTTCGCACAATTACCGATTTGAATTAATTCATGTTCTATTAAATCACCTAATTCTCGTTAGCCCAATTTAATTATTTTTCATTAGAATCACCCTTTTAGTTTGTTAATGAATTATGCAATCACAGAATTTAATCATAATAAATTGAATAAACATAAAAAACAACCAAATTTCATTAAATCAAGAATAAAATTCCAAAGGTGAGTAACTTCCTCAACATTTATATCCTATCACCAACTATTCAATCCAATTTTATACAATGATAAAACTAAAAATAAATAGGAAATACAATCAAAATGGAGGATAGGAAGTAGCGGTGTCAGGAAACTTCCTGATCTAGGAAGTACATCAAATCAGCTTCTTCTCCACTTCTGTCTTCCTTCTTCTCTTTCTCAATCTCTCGATAAATTCTCTCTAGGGTTTCTTCAAGATGGCTGATGTCAAAAGTTGCCTTCTACCTCCTTGTTTTGTTCTTTAAATATCCTTTGTGTTCTAAACAACCCTAGGGTTTTTTTGAGGTCCGAAAGGTCTAAAAAATTTCTCAAAACTTGGTGTTTTTATGTGTCTACATATCTGCCCGATGCAGGCTATGACCATGGGCCACAACTGAGCCTTCTGTCACATCGTGGCGTGAGGGCCACGATTATAGTCCATGTCCTAGGCTTCTATCACGATCGTGGCATATAGGCCATGAACGTGGGCTAACTCCAGTGTTTCTCTCACAATCGAGGCTCGTTGTTCCACGATTGTGGGCCATTGTTTTAGCCCGAATGTCTTTGAAACTTCTCTATTCTTCGATGTTGACATTGAAACATTAACAATCACACTAAAGTACCTTAACAGCATAATATTTAATCTCAAAGACTTGTACTAACCTATAAAAATGCTTAAACACCAATAATTAACAAACTAACACAATTCAAACCTAAACACATGCTAAATGATTGAATTAACAATTAAATACATATTAAACTAAGCCCTAAAACATGATGCAATTTACACTTATCAACATCCCCACACTTGAGTGTTTACTTGTTCTCAAGTAAACAAAACAACAAACACACAAAATCACAAAGCATACAATGCAATAATGAGACAATGACTTCAATTTCATGAAATAAATTTAACTTAAAACACAATCCTTCAAGTTATTTCAAATCATTAACATTCAAAATCTACATCTAGGGGCTCTGAATTAAACATACTTACTAATCAAAACTCAAATGTCAATTTACTCACCCATTTCAATTGTACTCATACGTTAATAATTCTTTGGTCATTCAAACTTTGTAACTACTCCTAAGAACGTTTTCATGAAAAGTCAAGTTATTTACAAGTTTAGTAGGTTTTAATAAAAACATTTTTTATTGAACATAAAACTAGTCTTTTACTCAGAGGCAAACATTAGTGATGAATGTCGATCTGGTTACTCAACTAATTCATATTTTTATTAAGCTACTCGGTTGAAACATCACTATAGAATTTTGATGCGGAGTTACATATTTGTGATTTGTGTCGATCTGGTTACTCAGTTACATCACGTTCTCAACTGGCTACTAGTTCTATTCATAACCAGAAGGCCAGCAGAATAGTTATTTATTTAAAATTAACCAACATTTTTTTATTGCCTACTTTGTTGCTTTAGCTAATTGTTTTCATAAAAAAATACTAGCAAAGCTACTTAGTCGAAAGACCTAAAATTATGAATGAATATGACAAGTTAGGGGGTGACAAACTCACACTAAATCCTAATAACTTGCATATTTAGCCAAAGAACCCAATTCACTAATTTTGCTAGCTAATGACTCTTCACAGCCTAATATACTATGTTCAAAATTAAATCAATTTCAATCCATCTAAGCCATTAACATATTCATACTATTCACAGAATGCAACCTAGCAAACTATCATATAATATGCAAAATTTACATTCAAAGCAAAACAAATAAACCTCCCACACTTGAACAACACATTGTCTTCAATATGAGAAGGAGGCAAACAAACATGCATGGCAAGAAGAGCATAAATTAAAGTAAAAATAAAAATAAGGTAAGGACTAAATTTAAAAAGAAAATGGTCAAAACAAAGCCTCATGGTGATGGAGGCAGGGATGATGTTGGAGGTGGTAGTTAGATGTCTTGAGCATCAAAGTGACGATGGATACAACATATATCCCGAATTTGACGTCTTTGAGTTTGGGCCATATCCTTCATTCTTCTAGAGTTCTCAATAAGTGTATCTGTAATTACCTTGGTGTTCATGGAGATTGTATCAAACACTTTCTTCCAGCCTGGTTCTTCTATTTCTTCCTCCTTTTCAAATGCCTCGCTGGTAAAATCCTCTTCTTGTTGTTGTTGAGCACTTGAACTCACTTAACTAGTCCTGACCTTGATGTGTGTCTTGGCATAATATCCCGAAGTTCCATATTATGGGATTTTAGGATTTCAACTCCCATAGATGATGATGGTTCATGAATTAAGGACGATAGACTGTAAGTTCGTTGCACTCAACTCCATAGTAATCAACTATGGCTGAAACCATGCACTTAACTCCATAGTAGTCAACTATGGCCGAAACTAAGTAAATTATTCCTAAGTTATTCCTTCTCTTATGTGCAGTAGAAATAATTGCATTAAAGATTTAGGTGGTTGTGCAAACTGGGATGCTATGGTCCATACACCACAATATGAAAAGTTCCTTTGTCAAACACTTATTAGTTTCTGTTTTGTCAAAAATAGTTTGACATATGAATTTGTGTAGCAACAAGTGTTCATGGCTCCTGATGATGGTGTTGTATGCATTCTTAGTGTCAAAACGCTCTAGCCCAATTAGTTCAGTCCAATAGGGTGATACGAAAATCATCGTGCTAATCCACTACGGACGATTCGGGGAAACCTCAAATTTCATACAAAGTCTCATAATTATGCTTATAAGGTTGTCCCTGTAACCTAAACCACAATTCCCTGGGTTTATTGCATTTGAACTTAAGGAATGTAAAGAATTCTAAGGTAAGTTCTTTGTAAGCTAGGTATTGAAATTAAATAAACTGTCCCCATTGAATTCTCTTTGCTAAATTTTCGACCTTCTCTCTCAATTCTAGTTTATCTAAAGTCTCAAAATGAAAATACTTTTGAACCATAATTTGCTTTTTGCGAAGAGAATGAAAGTAGGAACCTCCCTCATCTGAAAAGATCGGAAAAGGTCCTCCGTAGTCAGCTGCCCTATTCTTTTTCCCTCATCCCGAGACATAGTTTCATCCTAATGATTGATCACGCTTTGCTGACTACTTAATACATGACATACTAGCTTTCAAGTAGGTAGAAGTCGGAAGAGACTGGAGGTTTGAAATTTGGTTAGAGAGAAGTGAGAATGTTTGGAGGTTCTAAATTTAGAGAGATAAAGTTAAAATGAAAGTGAGTGAAAAAGTTAAGAAATGAATATATAGGTGAATGGAGGGTAAAATGGTGAAAATGAAACTAAAATTTTCTTGTTCCCTTTTTACCCTGCAATATTTCCACCAATTTCTAATTTTTTTCTTCTTTCTCCCTTGTCCATTTCCCAAAATCACTTCTTTGAAAGACCTAGCAACTTCCTTAATCTATCTCTATAGATCTTTATTCCTAATATATAAGTTGCTTTTCTAAGGTCTTTCATGAAAAAATTCTGGGACAACCAAACTTTGACTGATTGCAAACTTGAGATATGATTTCCTATTAGTAATATGTCATACACATATGATGTGCTAACTTATTCCAATTTATTAATAAATAATTTTTAAGAATTAGGCTCTGGAATTTTTTATTAGAAACATTTAGAATGTGTATAAGACTTTGGAATTTTTCCACAATTAATTGAATTTGATTCAATTATTAAATCAAGTCAAAGTTAACACTGCTTAACTTTTTGAAAGTTGACTTACTTAATGACTTATAGTGTATATATTTCAGTTATAAGACCTTAATAAAGTTCTTATGTGATAAGAAATGTATTATTTTGATGCTAATAGCATGCTTAATGCATGTTCTAAAAATTAGGGTTCTGAAAATTTTCCAAACATCGAATAAGTCCCTTTAGTATCTAGTAGGTTAACTTATTTATCTTGACAATTTTGGTCATCAGCATAATTTTGGCTAGTGCCAAATTGTTTAGATAAATTTGAGATGACCTTGGGATATTATAGATAACTAATTGATGTACATAAATTTTAGAAACCTTAGGGATTAATTTAGAATTAATCCAAGTAGAACATAGCATTTCTAGTATGACTAAATAAAGGCGTATAAACTAGGATTAAAGTGTTGAACATGGACATCAAAATAATTGAATTTTAGGGTTCCTAATCGAATCGCATTCATAATTTAGATTAGCCAAGACTAACATTAGTACCCCATTAGGTTCAAGAGTTGAATTGAATCATAAATTTTAGATGCATAGTCAAGTCACAACCTAAATTAAACCTCCTTTGTATGATACATGCATTAGATACATTTTAAAGGTCGTTATGGACATAGGCTCAATTCAATTGAGTTGTCCATAATCTAAATGCATATATATGATATACATACTCAAGATCATCCAAGCATTGATGAAACCAAAGAACAAATCCCTTAACTGAATATTAGGACTTACGCCTTCTATTGATATGGCAAGAACTAGAGTTCTTTTAGAGTAGGGTTGTTGGGCAAACCCAAGCCCACTCTACAGGAACATGTTCAAACCACAGAAAGTAGATTTCTAGATTAATGGGTTTGTCCTAACTGGAAACATTGATTTGTTGGGCAAACCTAAGGTTATATATATAGGATGTATACAAATCAAGAGTTGATGACCCAATGAGTGTGTTAAATCAATAGTTAATGGAATAAGTCAATAATTGCATAAATGAATGCAATTGGTATGAATGATACCTACCGATTGACATAAGATGGCTTGTTGGGCAAACCTAAGGTCATTCTTAGTGATATCAGATATCGACCCATTAAGAAAACTGTAAGTTTTCTAGAATTCATAGTAAGGGCTATGGATTTGAATGAGAATAGTGGGACCTATAATGCATGTGATTAAAGTCCTTATCAATATGCATTAATGTACATTCTAACACTTTCTCTCATTCTTCTAAGTTATTAAATCATCACGATTTTTTTGTCTAGTGTGAACCTACACTCCCTATTAGACTCCAATAAACTCAAGGGATCTAACGTCTTAGATTGGCTACGAAATTTGAGAATTATTCTCAAATCTAAAAAAAATAGTGATAGTTATGTTTTGCCTGATGTTTTAGGGTGTAATTTGTTAAGTATTTAGTGTTAAATTTATAGTTAAGTGTGTGTTTATGTCTTAATTATGTTAGCTTTTTGTTTAAGTGGTTTTTATGGGTTAGTTTGAATCTTTGAGCTTAATTGTTACATTTTTTAGGTACATTGATGTGTGTGTTAGTGTTACAGGGTAAACGGGAAAGAACGATAAAGATTTAAAGAGTTTTGGGCTAAAAGACATAGGCCACGATCGTGCACAGTGGCCAAGATTGTAACTGAGAAGGAAGAGCCAGAAGCAGCCAGGCCACAATCATGCACCAAGGGCCACGATCATGACAGAAAACATCAAGTCAAGTCACGATCATGCACTTCAAGCCACGATCGTGAAAGAAAGGATAAATCACCAGCCACAATCATGGCAGGCAGGGCCACGATTGAGGCCTATGTCGGGTTAACACAAAAACTCAAAATTTGAGTGATTTTTTGGACCATTTCAACCTCGAGTTTGACCTAGGGCTACTACTGAATAAATAGCACATTATAAAACAGTCGCTAGAGGATTTGGAGAGTGAAAAGAGTCAAGCAAAACAGTGAGTTTCTGCAAAAATCTAAGAGAAATCTAGAGAGAAATCAAGCGATTGAGGAAGGAGACGAAGGAAGAGAGGCATAGAGATACGTTTGACACAAATTACTTCTCGAAATAGGCATTTTTTCGCAGTCATGACCTTCGGGATTCGTTCTGATAGTATTTTCTAATTTTTATGCCGATTTCATTGATGCATGAGATTGAATATTGATTGGAATTGTTATTGTTAAGTGTTGATCTTTTATTTAAACTCACCTTCGAGTTCTTCTATTCTGAAGATTAATAAATTTTGTTTGATGGTGTTTTATTTCGATTTAAATGTGATTCAATTTCGATTCTTCATAACTTGGCAATAAACTGAGAGGATGAGTCGATAAAAATCATCGATTTAGACTAAGAGAGTTAGGTAAATCGATAGGTAGAGAGTTGAATCGAGCTGGTAGAGTCGTGTAATGAGAGATCGAGCGTAGATTTCCGGTAGGTTAATAGATAAATTCAAAACTAATTTAGATTTTGGACCAATTGTAGATTGAGAGATCGCAATTCCTATAATTTGAATTATAGTTTATCAATTAGGGTTAAGAATTATAAACGATCATTAGCCTGAGAAATTAGTGAAATAGGGGGCCTTTGGATAAATATACAGTATAATTTGGACTTAGTGTAAATTTGGCACCATCTACATTGTTACATTCATTCATAAATTGAGGTCTTTTAGGTTAAGTAGCTTAATTAGTATTTTTCATGAAAATGAATAAAGAAAAAAAAGTGTGTTAGTTTAATAAATTACTATTCCATTGACCTTTGCGTTATAAATAGAATTAGTGGCTAGTTGAAAACATGATGTAGCTGAGTAACTAGATCGACAAGCATCATAAATGTGTGCCTTCTCGTAAAAAGGCTATAATGACGTTTCAACCAAGTTGTTTGATAAATGATTTGGTTGAGTAGCCGAATCGACATTCATCACAAATTTTTGCCTCCAAGTAAAAGACTAAGTCCTGGTTTTAATAAAAAAAAAGTGTTTAAATAACCACCTATAATAAGCTTGAATTTTCATGGAATTATACTTAGGAACAATTACGAACTCCGAGGGACTTATTAATATGTGTGTACAATTGAAAAGAATTAGTTGTATATTTAGTTCAAAGCCCCTAGAAACATATTTTGTTTGCTAATGATTTTCCATAATTCAAATGATTATGTCCAAGATTAAAGTTATTTCATGAAGTTAGAGCCATTGACTCATTATTGCATTAGATGATATGTGTTTTTTTGTTTTGTTTACTTGAGGACAAGCAAACGTTTAAGTGTGGGGATGTTAATAGTTGCATTTTGCATGATTTTTAGGGTGTAATTCGTTAAGTATTTAGTGTTAAATCTAGAGTTAAGTGTATGTTTATGTGTTAATTATATTAGCCGTGCGTTTAAGTGGTTTTTATGGGTTAGTTTGAATCTTTAAGCTTAATTGTCACATTTTTAGGTACCTTGATATGTGTGTTAGTGTTGCAGGGTAAACAGGGGAAAACGATGAAGATTTGAAGAGTTTCGGGTTAAAAGATATAGGCCACGATCGTGCACAGTGGCCACAATCGTGACAGAGAAGGAAGAGCCAAAAGTAGCTAGGCCACTATTATTATGTACCAGGGGCCGCGATCATGACAGAAAGTGTCAAGTCAGGCCATAATTATGCACTTTAGGTTACGATCGTGACAGAAAGGATAAATCAGTAGCCACGATCGTGACAGAAAGGATAAATCAGTAGCCACAATCGTGCCCTACGTTGAGGTGACACGAAAACTCAAATTTTGAGTAATTTTTTGGACTGTTTCGACCCTGAGTTTGACCTAGGGTTGCTATAGAATAAATAGCACATTATAAGACAACCGCTAGAGGATTTGGAGAGTGAAAAAGAGTTAAGAAAAATAGTGAGTTTTTGCAAAAATTTGAGAGAAACCTAGAGAGAAATCAAGCGATTGAGGAAGGAGATGAACAAATCAAGCGATTGAGGAAGGAGATGAAGGAAGAAAGGCACAAAGAGATGTTTGAGGCAAAGTACTTCCTGAAACAGGCTATTTCCCACAGTCATGACCTTCGAGATCTGTTCCGATAGTATTTTCTATTTTTATTTCGATTTCATTAATGTATGAGATTGAATACTGATTGGAATTGCTATTATTGAGTGTTGATCTTTTTTCTAAACTCACCTTTGGGTTTTTTATTCTTAAGATTAAAATTTATTTGATGGTGTTTTATTTCGATTTAATTGTGATTCAATTTCGATTCTTCATAACTTGGTAATAAACTAAGATGGAACTGGTAAAAATCATCGATTTGGACTAGCAAGAGTTAGGTAAATTGATAGGTAAAGAGTTGAATCAAACCAATAGAGTCGTGTAAAGAAAGATCGAGCATAGATTCCCAATAGGTTAAAAGACAAATTAAGAACTAATTTAGGTTTTGGACCAATTGCAGATTGAGAGATCGCAATTTCCATAATTTGAATTAGGGTTTATCAATTAGGATTAAGAATTATAACTTGAGCGAGGGTATTTCACCCTAGGACCATCTAAGCCTATTAAATCAGAAATTGCATAATTGGTAGGTTTTCTTTAATTTTGAATTGAATCCCCCTTTCTCTCACTTGGTTATCTCTAGGTTGGGTTTCAAATTATTTGTGTGGTTTACTATTTTGTTCAATTGTGTAGCACTTTAATTTCTCAAATTTGATTATTGATTGATTTAATTTCTGCATTAGTTGTTTAATTAGGATTATTACCAACTTAGCTGCCTTTAGATTTTAGGACTAGTTCTCTTTCTTGTACGATCAACATCTTAAGTACTACGCGAACGAACCGTGAGCTTACGATAATTACCAAGGTTAAAATTAGTAAAACTCAATGCATGTAACCTTAAGCGAACAACTAGGATATGCCCTAGATGAACCACTTCCCGATGCCCCTACTGTCGATGCATCTGATGAAGACAAAAAGCTACTGGATGATAGTGAGTTGGCTAGCTGTATAATGCTAGCCTCTATATCTCTAGAATTACAAAAGAAGTATAAGGTTATGGATGCTAATACCATAGTCTACCATCTGAGGGAACTACTTGATAAACAAGCTCGGTCTAAAAGGTTCGAGACTTCGAGGTTGCTTTTCCATTCTAAGATGACTAAGGGATCATCTCTAGTGTAGTATGCGCTGAAGATGAATGGATACATTGAGAGGATAGGCAGTTTGGGCTTCATAATGGATCATGAATTAAGTATAGACTTAATTTTGACTGGTTTGACTACTAGTTATTCACAGTTTGTGCTTGATTGGTTTGACAAATAGTTATTCATAGTTTGTACTTAACTATCAGATGAACTAAATATCCACAATGATACCTGAGCTGATTAATCTGCTCAAAACAGCTGAGCAGGCTATTAAGAAAGAGAGTAAGGTTGTGATGCTAGTGGGCTCTGCTTCTAGTTCTCAAAAGAAGAACCAAAAGAAGAAGAAGAAGTCCAAGAAGCCAGTGGAAGGTGTAGCCAAGAAAAAGGCAAATAAGATAACTTCAAAGAGGATATGCTTCCATTGCAAAAAGGAAAAGGAACTGCAAAGCTTATCTGGAGTCACTGAAGCAGAAGAATGCATTTGATGCCCCACCATCTACTTTAGGTATGTTATTTATCATTGAGGTTAATATTATTTCTAATCATAACATTTAGGTATTAGATATCGGATGTGGCTCAAATATATGTGTTAATATGCAGGGTCTCAGGGATAGTAGACTGCTCAAGAAGGGACAGATGGACTTATGTGTGGGAAATGGAGCAAGAGTTGCTGCATTAGCCCTATGGACATATGTTTTGTATGTTCCTAGTAAGCTATAGTTAGTTTTGAAAAATTGCTATTATGTACCTGTTGTGATAAAAAAAATATTGTATCTATTTCATGTCTTAATAAAGCGGGAATTCATTTAACTTTTTCAAGCAATGGATGTTCAATTAAGCTGAATTAAATGTTGTATGGTACTGGTACATTGTGTAATGAAATTTATATATTAGTTATGGGCAATCCAATTTTAAATATCAGTGACAATAAAAGACAAAAATGAGATAACTTAAAATCATCTTACTTATCGCATTGTCGACTTGGCCATATAAATGAGAAACACATGATTAAGCTACACAAGAATAAAAGCCTAGGGTGATTTGATTATGAATCATATGACATATGTGAATCTTGCTTGTTAGGCAAGATGACTAAATTACCTTTTAAAGGAAAGGGTGAACGAAGTTATTAGACCTAATACGTTATGCTATCTATGGTCCGATGTCCATTCATGCCAGAGGTGGTTTTATGTATTTCATTACTTTTATTGATGATTATTCATGATATGTATATATATCTAATGAAATACAAGTTTGAAGCATTTGAAATTTTAAAACAATTTAGACTTGAAGTAGAGAAAGAACTCAATATAAGTATTAAGATACTTTGATCAGATAGAGTTGGTGAATACTTAAATGAGAAATTTCTAACTTATCTTAGAGATAATGGGATAGTATCCCAGTGAACTCCACCTCACAGACAGCAATATAATGGTAGGACTGAAAGGAGAAACCAAACCTTATTAGACATAGTAAGGTCAATGATGGGCTTACCAGATCTATCGAAATCCTTTTAGGGTTATGCACTCAAGACTGCTATTTATGTGACAAATAGAGTCCCCTTTAAAGGCAATTGAAGTTACTTCATATGAGTTATGGACTAACAAAAGGCCTTACCTTTCTCATATGAAAGTCTGGAGTTGTCTAACTTATGTGAAGCGGATTTAATCAGACAAGCTTGAAGCGAAATCTGAAAATGTCTATCTATAGGATATTTTAAGGAAACAATTGGGTATCAATTCTATAATGCTTTAGAGCAAAATGTTTTTCTCTCAAAGCATGTTGTCTTTTTAGAGAAAGAGTTTCTTTTAAGAGAAGAGAGTGGGAGGAAAGTTGAACTTAATGAAGTTTATGATGCTTAAATAGACGCAGATTAACTGCCTGAACCTGAAATTATTGTTCACAGAGATGAGACAATAGTTGAACTTCTAACACACAAAATGTTCATAGGCCAATTAGGATACACAATGTTCCGGAGATATATGGATTTCTCGTAAACAAACACACATATTGCTCAACTTGAGGGCTTCGTACCAAAGATGCCAAAAAGGTATGCAAGCTTCAGAAATCTATTTATGGATTGAAGTAAGCATCTAAGAGTTGCAACATCTGATTTGACGAGACAATCAAAGAGTTTGGTTTCTCACAAAATCCTGATGAACCCTGTGTGTACAGAAGGTTAGTGGGAGTGCTATTATATTCCTTATGTTATATTTGTATGATATATTACTAATAGGAAATGATATCTCAAGCTTGCAATCAGTCAAAGTTTGGTTGTCCCAGAATTTTTCCAAGAAAGTCCTTGGAGAAGCAACTTATATATTGGGAATAAAGATCTATAGAGATAGATCAAGGAAGTTGCTAGGTCTTTTGCAATCAACATATATAGACAAAGTGATAAATAGGTTTAGCATGGAGCAGTCCAAGAGAGGGTTTCTTCCTATGACTCATAGGATAAAACTCTCGAAATCTATGTGTCCCAAGACACAAGATGAGAGGACTAGTATGAGTATGATCCCGTATGCTTCTCCAGTAAGATCAATCATATATGCTATGTTATGTACAAAACCCGATATATCGTATGCTCTAAGTGTTACGAGTAGATATCAATCAAATCCTGGTGACGGTCACTAGGTGGCTATCAAGAATATCTTAAAGTACTTAAGAAGGAATAAGGATGTATTCTCGATATATGGAAATGGAAATCTCGTAGTGAGCGGGCATACAAATGCTAGTTTTCAATCTGACCACGATGACTCCAAATCCCAGTCAGGTTATGTTTTCACATTGAATGGTGGAGCAATGAGTTGGAAGAATTCCAAACAAGAGACGACTGTAGATTCAACGATCAAGTCAAAGTACATTGCAGCTGCGGAAGCGGCAAAAGAATCTGTTTAGATTAAGAAGTTCGTTATGGAACTTGGAGTGGTTCCGAGTATAATAGACCTAATATTGTTTTACTATGATAATAATGGGGCTATAGCTCAAGCTAAGGAACCAAGGTCTCATCAGAGGTCCAAGAATGTACTTAGGAGATATAACCTAATTAAGGAGATAATTGATAGAGGTGATGTGAAGATTGAGAGACTGCCTACAAATCAAAACATCGCTGATCCTTTGATTAAGTCACTTCCTCAAGTAAAATTTGATTCTTGTGTACTCACCTATGGTATTAGATACAAAGGCTATTGACTTCAGTGCAAGTGGGAGATTGTTAGAGTAGTGCTCTAAAGGCAATCACCTTTAGCACTTTTGTACTGACTTTGTTTTGATTAAAAAAGAAAAACGCATTTTTCATTAATTTGATATTCGTTTATATATGAATTAGTATTGATCTTAAATCGAATTAATGAAGTCCATGATACAAAACATAGTATGAAGGAAATCATAATGAGATCATGATAATGAGATTCCTATCATATGCAATTATGTTAGTATCTAAATAATCCCTAGTCATAAGACTAATAAGATAGGACATTATTAATCCAAACAGACTAACACATGTTATACTCCTTGGTTTGATCAAGTAGTGGATCTCACAAACTGTAAGCATGAGATGTTTAGAGTTAACATGTGGATGCTTACTATGGATAGTAAGTATATCAGATGATCCAATTATGAGATTATCATACGAATGATCTATCAAATGTCAATGATTAATCTCATCATATCAATGGTGAAAATATCATTACACTTGAGGTACTTAAGCATATCTTGGATACTAATCTTGTGCTTTGACATCATTCTTTGTTATCTCAAGACGAGGTCACTCTTAGGGTGGTCATTAGGTATAGCTACTGGTATTTGAAGGTAATTGGATAGCCAATAAAGGATTCACCATTCCTGATAGAAGGAGATGATACCTACGGCCTCTTGTCAGGGTCATTACTTAAGAGTCTTTGGCCAGATCAGTTATGTGTCATAAAGAGAGTCTTCAATAACACATAGAGTAATGAGATCCCAGGACAAGAACTAAGATCACTTGGACTAGATGTGACGTAGTCAGTCTAGTAGGAATTGACACATAGCTCATACTTCGAACCAAGTGGGGTATAGTATGGTGAAAGGATGAATTGCACGATAATTGCTTATGGAAAGGTTTATAAGTTGGATAATTAACTATCGAAGAGTTTATGTGTTAATCCACTTATATTCTAGCAAATTGGCATCATGAAACCCTTCATGATTTGCTTGAATTAAGGGTTAATTTAATTGCTCAAAATAACCGGAAACCTAAGGGTCACACGCATAAAAGATCAGATGAAAAACATAATGTGTATGGCTAATTTTAAGTAGGCTATGATCATGACTGAAGCTGAACATATTTTTAAATAGGCCATGATTGTGGCTCTTTGGCCATGATCATGACCGAGGGCACGAATAAGTACATAAGTGAGTTCTTCACTTATGTACACAAGAGTCTTACCACTTCTTACACACTTAAGTGAGAGCATAAGGGCTCTAGAAAAGTTGGAGAGCTGGAGAGAGGTATTAAAAGTCTTGTTTTTGCAATTTATGCAATTGTTGCATGTATCAAAGTGCATATAACAAGAGTCCTTATCCACCTTCTATCATATTAAGCATCTACTAGAACTCATCTAGTTTGGTACTCAAATCACCCTTATACATTGTTTCTTCTTGATCTTTACGTGTTCTTGGGTGATGAAAGAAGGGTTTGGTGTTTGCAACAACACAAACAAGGAGAAGAAACAAAAGGTACAATGTTTTATATTTCATGTTCTTTTACATATCCATGCATGCATGTGATTATGTGTTTTCTTGGGTTTTCAAATCTAGATTCTAACACTTCCACTGCACTCTCATGCATGTGATGCTTGCATCTATGACATCCCTAGCATTCTTAATCTTTTATAGCTCTTTTACCTCTCTTTTGCTTACTTCCTCAATCATCTAATTCATGTCATAGTCTTATGCCTTCCTAATTTTATTTGGAAACCAAATAACCTAACTAAGAAATTCAACTATCTAAAAATCAAAGGAAATAACATCAAATTAACAATCCATGGGTTGCCTCCTATGCAATGCTTCTTTTAACATCGGTAGCTCAATGTTTTTCTTATGCTTAAGGTGGTTCAAATGAATGGTGCAATGGTAGCCTAGACATCGATCTTACTATTTGCTTATAAGCTACCATGTCTTGGGTTCCATCTTCTTTTTGCTTCACCTTCCTTCACGTTCTCCTCTGTGATCGTTTCTTTCTAAACACGTTCCTAAAGTCCTTAATATCTTCCCATTGTTCTTAAGGTTTAGTTTCTTTGATGTTAACTGGAAGTAAGGGAGAGTTATTATCTTTCTTTGACACAGTAAAGGTTATTTGGTGCTCTCCGACCCTCGAAGTTAATTCACGCCTATCAACATCAATTATGGAGTGGGTAGTAGCCAAAAATGGTCATCCAGGGACCATAGAAGTTTCCACATCTTCTCTGATATCCATTATAAAGAAGCCAGTAGGGAAGGTAAAAATATCAGTTTGCACTAGGACATCCTTAATAATCCCCTGTGACTGGTGAACTATTTTGTCTGCTATCTTTACTAGCGTCTTTGTAGGTTCTAACTCTCTTAACCCCAATTTTTGACTAAAGTTATAGGGCATCATATTGATACTTGCCCAAATATTCGAATGACCTGTCAATGTTGACTCCATTGATACTGCAAGGAATGTAAAAATCCTCTAGGTCCTCTTTCTTCTATGCTATATTAGGTTCTCTTCCATTATGCACCCCTTAACCTTCTTCTTAACTGATTCTTTTAGCGTGAGCTTTGTTTGTAAATGTTCCGTTATGCCCTCAACCTTGTTTAATTCAACCTCCTTAGACTTCCTCGTCGCCCTACTTGAAATTAACTTTCGTTTAGCTAGAATAGGGTACAAAAATTCAGGTCAGGGTTCTCGATTGGCTCAAATATGAGCTCACTTGGAAGGAATTCCATAATTACTTGTCCTTCTCCCTTATCTCAATCTTCTTTCACATGTTCGAGTTTCTTTTACTAGGTATAAGTAATGACCATGATCTGTTACTTTGGTTTAGACTCGATAATGCTTGGAAGGGTTCCTCCATTCTGAGTGAAAATTGCCTTTGCTAGTTGACCTACTTGGACCTCCATATTGTGTATTAAAGAGGTGTGGTTCTTAGTGACTTACTTGAATTTGCTTTCTATTCTCCTATGTGCATCCTCCATACCTCCAATTTTATCTAAAATCCTATCAAACTTAGATTCTATTGAGCTTGGTTTATTTTATTGGAAGCTCTATTGTCCTTGAGATATGAACTATCCTCCAGCTTTGTTTGTCCACGAGAAATTACCATAATTCTTCCACCTGCGGTTGTATGTGTTAGAGTAGGGATTGTTTTCCTATCCTCGTCTATATTGAGCTCCCATATAATTCACTTGCTTTGGATTACTTTCTTTCATCAAGAAATATTCCACCGTATCATGGTTCATCTGTAACATCCCCTCACCAATTGCCATGAATAGGAGTGTATAAGTGTATAGTGACATATGCATGCATTCATGTATGCA
>JANZXR010378760.1:0-18042 GCA_027575705.1 Erythroxylum echinodendron
TGATTTGTTAAGTGATGTGACATGCCACCCTCGCGGGGCACGGATCAGGGTATCACGATCGATATCGGGTTCGGGTTCGGCGGGAGTGGGGTGTCACACAAAATCAACATGAACATCAATCAAACTCAATAAAAAATTGATCATAACTAAAGAAAGTAAACAAACAAATAGGTAAACGAAACAATCAAAAGGAAATAGAATTCCATGAGTTGCCTCCCATGCAGTGCTTCTTTTAACGTCGGTAGCTTGATGTTCTTCTTTCATAGGAAACTTATCCAAGATCAATTATAAGCGACTTGCTTCCACCTTTTTCGTTCAACATCAATTTTGTAACCTATAAGTAAGCTATAAATTACAAAATGAACAGAAGGAAAATATTGATAAAGTTGAATAAACTATTTAATTTCATTAATGACCTTTTCATTAACAAACTATCAATAAAATAGGGAATAACAAAACTCCCTAAATCTTCCATCGAATCAAACAGTTTGTTTTGTATAAAGGTGAGTTGCTCTCTTTCTTCTTTAATCACCTTCGTCTCCTCTGCTTCTTTCTCTTCACGAACGGAGACTTTCATAACTTCTTCAAACTTGATGTCTGTTGTCATCTGTTCTTCGTCCGTTTGTTCTTCATAAGATTTGAACACATCAATTGTCTTGAATGAGCTACTATCCTTTAGATTCTTAGATACATCATTCATATTAAATGTCTCTTGATCATTATCAATCCAAAAGATATAATTCTTTTCATGAACATCTACCTAACCTTTTTAAATGTTCACTTTTGGTATATAAAGAACTAGTGAATAATAGGGAGAGTTGGCATTGTTTTCTTAAATTTTTTTTCATCTCTTGTTCTTTAATAAAGTAGGGTTCAGCATAGTGTTCCATTGGTTATTCTTGCTCTTCCTCATTCTTAAGTGTGATAGCCTCATATTGCTCTATTTAATGTAATTCCATATTTCTTAGAGATTCATCCACACTTCTCTTACAAAATTTATGGGAAAGTTGTCTTACTTGAATCTCCAGGTTGTGAATAGAAGCGACATGATTTTTAAGAATTTGATCGAATTTCTTTTCTAGTCTCTTTTAACTTTCCTCGTGGATAGAAAACATTCTCTTCTAGTTCTCTTCCTGAGCTACTAGTTTGGAACCAAACATTTCCATAAACTTGTCCAACTTACTCTCTATTGCTCCAATTTCATCTTGTTGAAATTCAAATAGGTCTTGATTTCCCAGTGAGTACATGCATTTTTAAACCAATAAAAATCTGGTTAGTTCTGCCATCCCACAGTATACATGTTCCAATAAGAATCGGTACTTTCCCAACCATACTGCGCTTCATTGTAATTTGCAAAAGTTCCTTGGTCCCTATAATAATTATCTTCCATTATTGTTCTTTCTATTTCTTCTCGGCATCTAGCTCTTTAGATTTCTCATTTATCATTCAAAGATGTCTTGATGTGACTCTACTTTACACCCCAAACTTCTTATTTACTAATTTATGTTGATCTTCGCAAACTCCTTGTGTTTATGCACCTGCAAATACACAAGGAAAAGTATCAAAAAATTTTAAATCAAAGTAATCTATATTAAACACATTGCTTAACAATCAATCCCAGCAACGGTGTAAAAAACTTATTGAAGGTAAAACCTATCTACTTGTTTTACTCTCAAAAACTGCAAGTGAACGGGTCGTGACTTGCAGTTAAAATGAGCGGATATCAATCCGACAAGGATTGATGCCGAGACACTGCTTAATTTAGACACAACTTTGTTTAAGAAACGAAATTGTTAAATGCAAATAATCTAGAAAATTAAATTAAAATTAAAAGGCTAATGTAAATAGTGGACAATACTGTAATTGCAAAAAATCTGAATTCAAGAACCTAAATACTAGAGATTACTTTTTCCTTATTTTATCCCCCTCGTATTTTATTGATTGAATTGTGTCTCACCCTAGATTTCTGAATGTACTAATTACCATCTCTGAAGGTGTAACTATTTTTCCCTAATCAAATTAACAGGAATCGATTGAATGATCTCTCAACCTACTCAATGACTCTACCGATTCAACTAGTTATTAAACTATCCTATGGGTAATCAATTGACTAATCAAGATCTCTCTTATAACTATTCAATTAACATGATGATTACTAGTTTATAGGTTGCCAACTCTTGTTGTATAATCCTACACAAATTTTATCTCACTCACTCTCTCGATTTATTACAACATGACAATTAAGAACAACAATCAATGAAGAAAATTGTATTCAATTCAATAAAATAGGATTTTTGATAAAATAATTCAAACGCAATCCCTAAAATGAAATCAGCCTAACATTGTCTCTATAACATCATCAACAATCAAATAAACCATTTTTCCAAATAATAGAAGAGATTAAAATGACAGAAAATTGAATAGAAAGACTCCTTCTGTTCTTTGCCAAAATCTAGAATTTTGGTGTTGATGTGCTATTTTGCCCAATCTTGACGATGATCTTTGTCTTCAATCCTTCCTCAATGCTGCAAACATTTGTTCTTCACTCAAGTATGGCATTTCTACAGGTGGGTGTCGTCTCTCCCTAAGATGGAGGCTTAATGATGTTTTTATAGACCAAAAACTCTAGGTTTAATGAAGCCTCGCAGATTGCCTTGGATTACAATTCCCACGTCTATGAGAATTTGCATGATTCCCACGAGCATGGGAATTACACATAGATGCACTCTCATTTCTTCTATGATTCCCACATCTGTGGGAATTTGCATGATTCCCACGAATGTGGGAATTTGTCACAGATGCACTCTTCTTGTCTTCTCTTCTTTGATCTTTTGTTCAACCTCCAAGTTGCTCCCTCTTTTTTCCTACATAAGAATAGTCAATTCTTACCCTTAATTAGCATCAAACACACAAGAACAACAATGGAAATCAAACTTAATGAAAACATACAAAATGAATCCTAAACTAGAACAATAAATAACAATTATGCTAGAAAACACATGCCAATTACCTATAAAAACATATCCTAATGCACATCTATCATATACTAAGGGAGGTTATAGAAATCTTGAAAGATTTTAAAGATGTTATTCCATCTGAGCTACCAAAGAGACTTCTACCAAGGAGAGAGGTGGATCAGATGTTTGAGTTAGAACCAGATGCCAAACCAATCGCAGTGGCACTATATCATATGTCTCCATTGGAGCTGGAAGAGTTAAGGAAACAAATCAAAGGGCTACTTGATGTAGGATTCGTCCAACCTTCAAAGGCAACATTTGGAGCACCTGTCTTGTTCTAAAAGAAGCATGATGTCTCCCTATAGCTATGCATCGACTATAGGGTGCTAAATAGGGTAACCATCAAGAACAAGTACCCTATATCGTTAGTGGCCGATTTATTCGACCAACTCGAAGGAGCAAGATACTTTACCAAGCTTAACTTGAGGTCAGGATATTATCAAGTAATGATCGCGGAAGGTGATGAGCCAAAGACTATATGTGTAACACGTTATGGAACCTACGAGTTTTTAGTTATGCCCTTTGGTGTCACCAACGCACCGATAACATTTTGTACTCTCATAAACAAGATTTTTCATCTAACTTGGATCACTTTATGGTGGTATATTTGGATGAAAAAATTGTTTATAGCAACACACTCAAGGAGCGTATTGACCACCTAATAATTGTTTTCCAAGTTCTCAAGGAAAATAAGCTATACGTGAAGAAAGAGAAGTGTGTGTTTGCCACACAAGAAGTCCATTCCCTCGGTTATAAGATCAAGGATGTCAAGCTATATATCGATGAAGCAAAGGTGAAGGCTATTCAAGAATAGGAGCCTTCAACCAAGGTGAGTGAGCTTTGATCTTTTTCTTGGTCTTGTTAACTACTATAGGTGGTTCATCATAGGATACTCTACTATAGCCAATTCATTCACCAATTTACTCAAGAAGGGTAAGACGTGGGAGTGGGATAAGCAATAGCAACATTCTTTCATAAGTTTAAATGATGCAATCATATTTTGGCATTGATCGATTGCTCTGACTTTGCTATAGGAGGAGTTTTGATGCAAGATAAGCATCATATTTCCTACAAGAGTCGTAAACTCAATGATGCCGAAAAGAGGTATACTATACAAGAGAAGGATATGACGACCGTCATCCATTGCTTATGCACTTGGAGGCACTATTTTCTTGGGTCCAAGTTTGTAGTAAAGACGGATAATATCCAAACCCAAAAGAAGCTAAATCCCAAGCAAGCCCATTAGTAATATTTTCTTATTAAGTTTGATTATAAGCTTGAGTATAAGCCTGGGACGGTCAACATTGAGACGGATGCACTTAGTAGAAAGGTCAAGTTAGCTTCCATGCCCAAGCTACAAGGAGAAATACTCTACTTGATAAAGGAGGCATGGATCATGATATGGTTTTAAGGCAACTTCAACGCTTAGCCATGGATGGGAAGACTAAATGATTTTAGGAAGAAGATGGCCTTCTCTACACTAAGGGGCATCACTTGTACATGCCAAGATGCGGAAGCTTAAGGAAGAATCTCATCAAGAAATGCCACACCATTCCATGGGCAGGTAATCTAGGGCAAAGGCACACTCAAGCCTTATTGGAGATAACATATTTTTGGCCTCAAATGAGGGATGAAGTGGAACAATATGTGAAGACTTGCCCTGTATGCTAAAAAGACAAGGTCGAGCATAAGTATCCCATTAGGTTATTGGAGTTACCCACACCCAAGAGGCTATAGGAAAGCATAAGTATGGATTTCATAGTTGGCTTACCTAAGTCTGAAGGTTGTGGCACTATCATTATGGTGGTGGATAGGTTTTCCAAATATCCAACCTTCATCACCGCAACTAAAGCATGTTTCACCACGGATAACGTAAGTCTTTTCTTCAATCATATGATGAAATACTGGGACTTAACACAATCGATCATTAGTGACTAAGACTCGCGCTTTAATGGTAGATTTTGGATCGAGTTATTCAAGATTATGGGTTCAGCACTCCACTTCTCAACAAGCTTCCATCCACAAACCGATGGGAAAACTAAAAGAGTCAATGCCTTATTAGAGACTTAAGACATTTTGTAAGTGCCAATCAGTAATATTAGGCAAAATTACTTGATGTGGCCCAATTCTCCTACAACTTGCGAAGAAGTGAATCCACCAACTAAAGTCCATTCGAGCTAGTAAACAACTTATGACTCCTCTCACAAACGTCATAAGATGTAAAGGAAGGAGTCCAACCACATTCAAGGTTGCCAAGAGTTGGCATGAAAAAGTGGACTTAGCGAGGTCCTATCTTCATAAGGTAACCAAGAAGATGAAGAAATGGGTGGACGTGAAGAGAAGGCACGTGTAATACAACATTGGAGACCCCATGCTCATCAAGATCCTACCTTCACAACACAATTCTACTTGGTCTCTACATAGGGGACTTGTGAGGAGATATAAAGGACCCTTTTTGGTAGTAAAAAAGGTAGGTAAAGCTTCATACAAGGTAGAGTTTCCACCACACTCAGGCTACATCTGGTCTTCTATATAAGCCACTTAAAGTCGTATCATAAAGATAAGGAAGACCCTTCAAGGGGGAAGTCCAAGCGAGCACCTATGGGAGTCACTAACATTTATGGCAAGGATGTGCAGTCTATCTTAGTTGATCGCGTGGTTTGTGGAACGGACAACCATCTAAGTTATGAGTAATTAGTAAAATGAAAGGGACTACCCGAGAGTAAGGCAATTTGGGAGCTAACAAATTCACCTTGTCAATTTGAGGAGCACATCAAGGAGTTCCATATGCCCAGCTCGACGAGGATGTCGACACTATAAGTGGGGAGAATGTCACGACTCGAGCATTTTGACAAGCATCTTATGGTTTCCATGGATTTGTAGAAAAATCTAGAGAAATGTAGATATATGTAAAGACTTCTAGAGAAGTCTAGAAAATTCTAAAAGAATATAGGGTAGTGTAGAGAATTATGGAATATTCTAGAATACTATGGAAAATACTAGGTAATAGTAAGGAGGTGGGAACTTTCTAGAACCTCCATTCTCTACCCTATGATCAAATGCATAATAATCGTTGGATCAAACCCTTAAAATTTAAAAATAGGCAAAGGTCCCTCATTGGTAACATCATCAAAAGCTTGTAATACCCTTCTCCTTTAAACAATACAGGTTCTTGTTTCATTCAAGATGTCTCTTCCATTTTGGGTTAAAGGTTACTTAGTTGCTTACCAAGGATCAAGAATAATAACTAAGGCTACACGGTCTTGAGAGGTTTCAAGAAAGTCTATGACATTATGAATCCACCGTTAGGAGAATATATTGTTGCCATATGATGATGGAAAGGACCCATAATCCTATTCCCTAAATATCAATCAACCTTTAATATCTTCTTGGGAGACATCTCATTTCTCCTTAAGATATTCCTTGTTCTTTGATATTGACCATAAGTAGTCACATTTTTAAATAGAGTGGGATGAAAAATTACTATTATCTTCTTATCGACTTCAAACTTTGCCTTATCAACCTCACTTGGACGCCAAGTGTCCTATAACAATACCATACTATAAAATGACATTTTTCCCAATTCAAAATTGTGTTAACTTCTTCGCATTCTGGCAACATTTTAGACAAATTAGTTATACATTCATCAAAAGTAGTGCCATTTATAAAGAAATTATTGATAAAATTTTCTATAATGTTCTAAATAAAATAAAAAACTATTATCATATAATGTTGAAAAGTAGTAGGGGTATTATAAAGACCAAAAGGTATTCTCTTGTAAGCAAAGGTACCACAAGTACATGTAAATGTAGTATTTTCTTGATCATTAAGATGAATAGGAATTTTAAAAAAAAATAAGAATAACATTCGTGTAACAAAAATAATAATGCTTTGGTAACGGATTTAATCAATAAAAGGTAAGGGAAATGACTGTTTTTGAATGCCTTATTCAATTTTTTATAATCTATGTAAATTCTTCAACCTATGATTTTGTCCTAGTTGGTATCAATTCTTTATTCTCTTTCCTTATAATAATCATGTCTTCCTTCTTAGAAACTACTTGATTGGGTTAAATCTTCAACTAATCAATCATGCCAATCCTATAATAAGAATCTCCAAGAAAAGAATATTTAATAGCACTAGGAAAATTAAACTCTATTCTCTCATTACCAAAACTTAAGGAAAACTTTCTGCCCGTCACAACAATAATAGCTCCAATTGTAGCTAGGAAATGTCTTTTAAGAATAATGGGATTTGAATATCCTCCTCTATCTATAAGGTAAGAAATCATTAAAAATGAAGATTCATTAACCTTGATTGGTAAATCCTTTAATATGCTTACTAAGTACATGAGCTAATAATATGTTAAGGGCAAGAAAATAATGGTAGGTTTCAAATACCCATCTTGAGATTCTTACAAATCGATAAATGCAAAAGACTTACACTTATCCCTAGATCATACAAAGCATAATTGAAGCTCATAACATCAATAACATGAGTAATAAAGAAACTACTAGTATCTTTGAGTTTAGAAGGCAATTTATTTTGAATTATAGATATGCACCCTTTATTCAAAACTATAATTTTATAATCCTTAAGATTTTAATAGAAAATAACATCTTAAAAAATTAGTATAGAAGGGTATTTCTTTCAAAGCATCTATAAAGGGGATATTAGTATATAACTTCTGATGACCATTCAAAAATTTCTTAAATTGTTTATCAACTTTATCCTTATCCAATCTTTAAGGTAAACTCTTACCTAACTGAATATTTATTCTTCTCAATTACTATTTAGTCCTATTAATTTATATTTTTCCTATATAGTGTGCTTATTTCCAATTATTTTATTCTTGAACCTAAATTTAAAGTAGTTTGCATTTTTATGCTAAGAAAACTAAATTCAATTTTCATTAGAATTAGTTTAATGAGAAGAGATTTTGAGAATAATTGGTGGAAATTGGGAATAAATTTGGTTACTAGAAATTTTTAGAGAAATGATTAAGAGTAATTAATGTTAGTGAATAAATTAGAGGAAAACTATTTTGAGGTAATTAGTGTGCTAATTATGTGTTAACATAAGTGGACATAGAGTGAAATAAATGGAAAATGGCTCATTAAGGGTAATAGTTGGAATCTCACACTAAGGATCATGGATCAAATTTTTAAAAATATATTAATTAAGGTTTAAGAGCTATAAAATAGGGGGTTTAGGGTTAGAAAAGGATGCCTCCTAGAGGAGAAGAGGAAAAGAGTGAAGAAAAGAAAAAGAAAAGAGGTTTGGAGGAAGAAGAAGACTTGATTTCCAACAATAGGCGAGTGGGATTGCATCCCTTCCTTAACCCCTATTGAAATAAACTTTTGTAATAATTTTAAGTAAAATTTTACTATAAATACTAACCTTTTATGGTTGTTTTATTTATTCTAATTTTTAATAAAATGATTTGAAAAAATATAGTTAATTTGTGAGATATAATAGGTTAATAAGTGTAGTAGTTTCTATTTTGGATGTTAATGACTTAGTTGTTTTGCGCTAATTATTTTGACATTAAAAGTTGTGAATCTGATAAAGTGTAAAACATAAAAGCTTTATATATATATGTCTATTTTATTACCATAAAAATGTAAGTGGCCATATTTTACAGGTTAAGAGATATGATCAAAATTTTAAAACTGATCTATCTAGTAAGACTAAAGTTAAGCCTAAGATTATACTTATGATTTGAACACCTAGAGAACTTATTTAGAAGTCGGCTAAAAATTGAAAGATGTAGGTTTCAATGTTGAGTAATTTTTTGTAAATGGTTTGAATAAATTAATAATGATTTTGGAGATATAATTAATTTACCATAGGCTTTTTAAGTTGTTACAACATCAATTGTGTTTTGCTTTTGTAAGCAGCTTTTAGGGACTATAGTTATTAAATTTGGGAAGATGTTCAACATGATTATGTGTGTGTGTGTGTGTGTGTGTGTGTGTGTGTGTGTGTGTGTGTGTGTGTGTGTGTGTGTGTGTGTGTGTGTGTGTGAATAATAACTATCAAAATAATTTGGTTTATATTTAAATGGTTTTCAAGTTATGCTTATTGATAATTTGTTACTCTATAAGTAAAATTTGAGAGAATGGTAAGTCATTATAAATTTCCCATGAAAAGGCTACTTATGGGAATTGAGAGAGATGTTTGAAATGGATGGTGTAGGAAATATGTGAAGACTCATGAGTAATTTGCTAAGTTATCAATGTTGTTATGTAATATTGTCTTAATTATTAGATTGTGTTGAAATTTTATGGTAAGTGACTTAAAAAAAATTAGAGTAGAAATTAGTTGTTGTTTTTTCTTTATAATGTGTAGTGAATTGAAGAATTGATAATAAATGGATTAATTAAATAAAATGAGCAAAAGACTTATGTAAGGTGTCTTAGGCAAATTTCTTTAAATAAAGACATAAGTAAGGTGGCTTAGGCAAGAAACCTAAGTGAGGTGACTTAAGCAAATTTTATTAAGCAATGACCTAAGTGAGGTGGCTTAGACAAAAGGACTAAATGAAGTGACTTAGTTAAAATTTCCTTCAACAAAGACCTAGGTGAGGTGGTTTAGGCAAAAAAACTAAGTAAGCTAACTTAGACAATGAAATAAGGATCCCTAAGCTAAAGAGTTAATAGAAATGAATAAAAACTTGATGAAGGGAATGTCTAATGAAATTGAGCTACATAAATGCTTTATTCTTGATATGTTGTTGCTTATTTAAGGAAATAATATCTTTTTAAGTGGTTGATGATTATGGTAATTAATAAACTTGTTCCTTTGATGACTATGATAATGTTTAATTCAAGAATAAATGTCCTATTTAGAACTTGATGTCATAAGTTTTTATGTATCCTATGGTGATTGATGAACTTGTTCCTTTAATATTTTTGTATGGCTTCCTCATTAAAGAATCTGAATATGAAGAACTTATCCTCACTAGTTAGAGTGATAACATAACCAAACATTTCTAGTTTGAAGTAGCCAGTATTAGAACAAAATGAATATGTGTCATTTATCAAGGAAGTAACCTACAAGTAAGGAATTCCATTTCCTGGGTCCCTTTTGAAGGATTTTAGGAAAAGGTGAAACTAGTTTACTTCGTTCAATTAGTTGAATGAAATGCAGTTTATTAAAAGTGGCAAGATCTCCTACTACCTTATTCTAAGCTAGCTTCTGCAGTGAAACTAAGTGCTCATTCGAAGTCTCACCTTTCTCAAGGGCAAGCTTTCCCTTATCCTTAGGAGGAAGTAAGCTCGAGAAAGAGGGAAAAACAATAGTTGATTTGAGGTCTAAGGAGGAGGAGGGTAAGAGCATGCAAGAGAGAAGCGTTAAAACTATTTTTCAATAATAAAAAATTGTCAAACAATAAAGAGGACTGGAGAAGTGAAAGAGTAAACGGGCTACTAAAATAGGAAATAATCAAGGGGTTAAACAGGTCCAGAACAAGTGAAAATGAAGGTCGATATAGTAGAGGGAAATTGAAGATAGAGAGAAGGGAGACCATCTCTTTCAAGTATAACTAATTTTTGTAGAACATTGGTCAAATTTGGAAGTTCATGAAGTTCCAGATTCAGATTAGAGGAGTAGTTGAAAATTGAGTTGGAGAATGAGACTAAGACATCAAACTTTTAATTTTTAATTATCACAATTAGCAAGGATGAATAGGACTATACCACCATCATCTTAGGTTACATAAACATAATAAGGATCACTTTAGATATTTAAGAGAGTTTTAACTATACTATAATCACTTTGGTATTATTAAAATTATTAATTTTCATTACCCATATGGTTTTTGCACTTTGTCTAACTGGTGAATTGGTAATTGCTTCACAGAAAAGAAATAGCATTAAGGGTGTGATGCGTACATTACAAAAGAGAATAGTTTTGGCAACCAAAAATTTCGTCACTAAAAGACATTATACTACTGTAAAAAAAATTGTGATGGTAAAAATTCGTCGAACAAATTGTCACAAAAGCCCAGTAGCAAATAATTATCTACGATGTTTTCTCCAAATCGTAACTCAAATGGTTTTGCCGCGATCACATGTCCCTTGCAAAAAGAAATCGGCGTGGAGAAAAAAAAAGGTCATAAATGACATAGTGCGATTTTTGTTTTCATGGCTAAAGGTAATTAGCTTTGTTAGCTTAGGCGTAGGTAATAATTTTTAGCGACGATTTATTTACATAGCAGAAAATATTTTGCTACATTTTTGGAAACATAGCTAAATGTTATTAAAGACGTTTTGGGAAACGTAGGTTAAAAGATTTGATGACGATTTTGTATTTGTAGATAAAAAAAATTTTAGTGACGAATTTTTATTTTTATTTATACTTTCTTATTACCAATTTATCATTTAAGTATAATTATTATTAACATTTTTAATTCATGTTATTGTTTTTAACATGTTTTGAATTATAATTAAGTCAAAATTTTGAATTATTGTTGGTAACAATGTTTGAATAATAATTAAGTAAAATAAAATAAAAGGTTTCATAATTAAAAATTAGATGCATTTTATAAAAATGTTATTAAATGTTAATTATAAAAGTTAAAATAAAAATTTATGGACAAACAAAGACTCCTCATCGTCACTAGGTCGACTCTTTTTCAGTATGGTCTAATTTTTCTCATTAAGTTGTAATTTTTCTTCATTACATTCTAACTTTTCTTCATTACATTGTAACTAAGCCTTAAATAACCGGTTCTCCTTTTAAAGCATCGTTACATATGCTCATGACGATGATGAACCAATTGGTTTAGGGTTATACCTAAGACCTTTGCTATACCCTGATCTTATACCAAGGACGTTATTGCAAATGTCATCCACATTAGGCTCATTTCCATTAAACAAAGATCTCTACAACAACTTCTACATCTTGTCCTACAATTTAAAACACAAAATTAAGATGTAGTTAAAATATTATTAGTATTACATAAATAAATAAACACTAAAATTAAAATTTTTATACTTATATAATTATTTTGCACTTCTTCAGAAGTCCAACCTTCACTTTCATTATAGTGTGTCAATTTGTAGACTGTGATCCTATTACAATCTTTTCCTTATATTGAGTTTGACTTTGTTATATAAATTAAAAAAATTGAAACATAATAGATCATATTGTATTAACTAATATAATAGTAACTTCTAAACAAAGAAGTTATAAATTCTTGTCATATGAAAATAAAGGGTTTGGAGCCGATGTTGTGAGGAGTTTACATTTTTGCTTTGTTAACCTTGGCTTTCTCACACTTTTCCTAAATAAAGAAAAGAAATGGTTATTAAATGGAAAAAGAAAATTAATGGAAGCATATGTGAAGAGAAAGAAGACAAATCTTAACCTTCGCAGATGCCCAATAATCACACATTTCATTCAAATTTTCTGGGTCACCCATTCTGGAACATGTGTCCTTACCTCCTCATCTGAAGGAAAAAACTTGTAGTATTTATGAAGTCGATAACGACGATCCTTTGCCCTTTGTTTCAACAGTGAAATCACACAACTTGAAACTTTGGGGATCTTGATATCGACGATATTAAGTTTCACCTATGAACAACTTGTAAAGTTAACTTACTCTTTAAATAAGTAAAACAAATTTGTTTATAATAAAATGAATTGAAAATTTACCAAAATTTTGTCCAAAGCATTCTGGAGCAAGTTGTCTTCCTTTAACTACATAGCATGTTGAAAGGAAGGAAATTCATTTATGACAACAACTCCTAACTCATTAGACAATTTTACTGATTGGATCTTGTCAATAGGACAACGTTGTACGGGGTCAATATGCACAAACAACTTACTGTTCAATGCAACATTTATATGTTGCAAATCTAAACCTTTAGTGATACCTCTACTTCTTTTTCTTATGCCAGTATTGGAACCTGACAATAAAAGAATAATGATAAGATAAAACACATTAAACATGTAAATATATATTTGAGCATAACTCTAATTGTAGGTGGTTAAATCCTTGTTGCTGATTGGCTTCATCAGTGGATGAAATCGGTGGTTGTTATTCGATTGTGTCGGATTAATTTAGTTATGTAAAAGGAACATCTTCTGTAGTTGTGACCCTTTTTCCCTTGTTTCTTCTAGGTGCCATTATATTGAATGTCTATAAATGAAATATCGACATTACGTATAATCTTTAGTCAAACATCAGCATTCCACATTAATATCAGTTAAACATTAACATTTCACAAAAATATAAGTTAAACATGAACGTTACGTAAACAACACAAGTCAAACCTGAACATTCCGCATAAACATAACTCAAACACTAACATTCCACTAAAACTTAATTCAAGCACACACTAACATTCCAGATAACAAAACTGAACTATACACAAATATTTCGTATAACATAACTTAAACCCCAACATCCTATAATAACATAACTCAAACACACACCAACATTCTGCATATCATAAAACACACACCAACATTCTGTATAACATAACTCAAATTCCAACCAACATCCCACATAACATAACTCAACAGTATGACTCCACAAAAACATAACTCAAACACACTCCAACTTTTGCATAACATAAAACATACACTAACATTCTGTATAATGTAAACCAAACACCAACATTCCAAATACATAAAGCAAACACCAACAATCCACATAAACATAAGTAAATGGACAATATTTACATAAACATAAGTCAAAAATCAACATTCTACATAAACATAAGTAAAGCATCAACAATACACATTAACATAACTAAAACATCAACATAACATTTTAGGGAATATAAATAATTTATTTACCTTCAATCATCATCATCAAGATTTTGAAAATCGTCATCATTAATTACATTATCATTGGACTCTTCATCAATAATATATTCAGCCAAAGTTGATGAGATTTTTAGACTATCAATAGTAATAACATTTATAACCTTTGAGAATCTGAAACACTAAGACCAATGTGAATATCAAAACCAAATCCAGATCAGGTTATACCATTTTACAATGAAAATATTCAAAGAAACTAGTAGTATCGGGAAGAGCACATTAAGTGTCACACCTTTACTCATATCTACACTCTCGCGAGACTGAATAACCCCTTTTGATGTGCTAACACCACTTTTTAAGACCTCTCTCTCTCTCTATTTCTAACAGAGGATGTCTCCTTTAGGGCTTTTGAGCAGACTAGATTCTTCAGTCTTCAATTCATACTATATATCCTTATGTATAGTAAAACTATAAGGCCCAAAGCCTAAATCTAATTAAGGCCCAATGAATGTTCAGTTTGCTTGGTGTACAACCTTGTAGGCTTATTTAATATTAGCAGGAGACCTAAACTTCTTTTAGGCCCATAAGTTATAAGTGATCTTTAGCAAGACATAATAACTACCCAATATTTAATAAGGTTAGAATACGACACTACCTAAATAACAACTGATCAATTAGAGTACATTCTATAATTATTTCGCGCGGCATATACCAACAATATCCCATTTGCCCAAGAACCAATTATCCTCATATAGTCCCTTTGTCTTATTATATCTCGATTGAGCATAAGGCAAGAAATAGTGTCATCCTTATTAGGCTCAATCATTTTTCTTAATTTTTGAGTTAGACAATGAAACAAATGACTAACATTCACCTCGTTTGTGCACGGCCATGCAAATTTTTAGTCTCAACTCATCTAGGGCCTAGAGATATCTTTCTCACATTATATAGAAGAGATAAATTGCATCTTGTTCATCTATATTCCTATGTATGATTCATAGTATGCCCGAGCATTTTTTTTATAATCACCTTTTACAGTTGACGTTTGATAATTTCAAAACAAACTAATCCACATGTAGGAAACTATGAAAAACTCAAGTCAAAGGACTATATTCAACAGCTGTGATGAGAACCACTTATGACACTTATATAACAATCGTTTAAATGTTCTCATAACGGGTCGGTCTAATTGCATGTTCTCCAATATGTATCCATGTGATTAACATAATATCTCTATATTAATGACCCGTGAAATATGGTCAATTCTTAATCAACACGTTAGTCTGGACAGTCATTATTATCCCTTACATTAATGACGTCAACTAGGGACCTATTAGAATAACTATCTCTATATTACAATAGGGTCTTAAGATCAAGTCATGCATTTGATGGCCAATTGTGAGATGCATATTATTCATGGGATCATAATTCAAATTTATTTATAATTATATCAAAAAATGAACATAGAAAACAATAACTGGGCATTACTAATTGATTAGCCAAAAGCATGTCACAAAATTACAATCTTATATAATCACACATCCAAATGTCTAATACCTAATGTTGTAGTATGACAATTATGATTAGCCTGCGGGAGAGGCTTAGTCAACTAATCAGCTATATTAAGATATGTTAACACTTTGCACACCTTCACATCACCTCTTTCAACAATGTGTCGAATAAAGTGAAAATGCCTGCGTATGTGTTTGGTCTTCTGATAAGATTTTATTTCCTTAGCTTGGGCATTATTATCACAATAAAGATCCAATGAATTTACAATGCTAGGAACCACACCAAGTTCAATAATTAACTTTCTAACCTAAACAGCCTCCTTTGTTGCTTCTGAAGCAGCAATGTACTTAGCTTCTGTTGTTGAATCAACAATTATGTCCTGCTTGGAACTCTTCCAACACATTGCTCCACCATTCATGCATAATACAAATCTTAACTATGATCGGAAGTCATCTTTATTTAATTGGAAGCTAGCATTAGTGTAATAATTTACAATGAGCTCTTCCTCAACTCTATAGATCAAGAACATATCCTTAGTTTTTCTTAAGTACTTAAGAATGTTCTTAACAACTATCCAGTGGCTTTCACCTAGATTTGGTTGATATCTACTTGTCATGCTCAAAGCATATGCAACATCCACACAAGTACATAATGTGGCATACATGATGGATCCTATAGCTCTTACATATGGGATCTTACTCATGCGGTTTCGCTCATCTGGTGTCAAAGGGCACTGAGCCTTACTCAAAATTATGTCATGTGACATAGGTAAGAAGCCTTTCTTAAATTATTGCATATTGGATCTATGTAAAACCTTATCGATATAAGTGCTTTGACTTAGTCCAATAAGCCTTCTCAATCTATCTCTATAGATCCTAATACCCAAAATGTATGCTACGTTGCCCAAATTTTTCATTGAAAAATAACATCCTAACCAAGCTTTCACAGATTAAAGGATAGGAATGTCATTTCCAATGAGTAGTATGTCATCTACATATAAGACAAAGAAAACAATTGCGCTCCTACTAGTCTTCTTATAAACACAAGGTTCTTCTTCATTTCTGGGGAAACTAAACTCTTTGACTACCTCATTGAAACAAATATTCCAACTATGAGTAGCCTGCTTCAATGCATAAATGGATCACTGAAGCTTGCATACTTTCCCAACATTTATAGGAGATGTGAAACCTTAAAGTTATGTCAGGTACACATCCTCTTCTATATTCCCATTAAGGAAAGTTGTTTTCACATCCATTTACCAAATCTTATAATCATATAATGCAAGAATTGCTAGGAGAATGCGAATGGATTTAAGAATTGCAACTAAGGAATCAGTCTCATTATAGTCAATACCATGAATTTGCTTGAAACCCTTAACCACCAATCGTGCTTTATACATATGTACATTTCCGTCCAAGTTAACTTTCTTTTTAAAAACCCATTTACACTCAATTTTTTTTTACACCATTAGGTGGGTCAACCAAAACCCATACTTTGTTTTGATACATGGATTCCATTTCGTGTTCCATGGCCTGAAGCCATTTATCGGAGTTGGGGCCCATCATTGCTTCCTTGTAGGATTTAGGTTCATCATCCTCTATCAGTAATAGATGATGATGTTCAATCACCATGAAACCATATCTTATGGGTTCGTGACAAAACCTTTCAGACCTACGTAGGGTTGGGGTCATAAATGTAGTTTTTAAAATTTTTTGTAGATCAAAACGAGTCTCCCTTTGTGTAAGAGCATTCTCCCGTGACTTGAATTTCTTCAAGATGTACTTTACTACCACTAGTTCCTTTAGAAAGAAATTCTTTCTCTAGAAAGACACCATTTCAAGCAACAAATACTTCATTCTTAGTGGGATTGTAAAAGTAGTATCCTTTAGTTTCCTCAGGATACCCTATGAAGAAGCATCGGTCAGATTTAGGTCTAGGTTTTTCAGACGTTAACCTTTTAACATAAGCTTTATGTCCCCAAATTTTTAGAAAAGACAAACTAGGAACCTTTCCTGTCCACGTCTCATATGATGTCTTTTCTACTTCCTTCGATGGACTTCTATTTAGTGTAATCGTAGCTGTTTCAAGAGCATATCCCCAAAAGGACAATGGAAGATTTGCATGACTCATTATAGATCGAACCATATCTAATAATGTTTGATTCTTCTTTTCAGACACACCATTTCATTGTGGTGCTATAAGTGGAGTGAGTTGTGAAACTATTCCCTACTCTTTGAGATAGTCATCAAACTCTGAGCTCAAATATTCACCACCTCGATCTAATCAAAGGGATTTTATTATCTTGCCAATTTGAATTTGTACTTGTTAGGACCCCTCACTTGCCTTTACTCAAACCTTTTTAATTTCACTCCAATAAATACCAAATTTTTCCTACACAATGTCAAAAGTTTGAAAATTCACATCCTTTAGCACACTAGTCGAAACATGATACATTATACCTCGTTGGAAAGATAAAAGGAAGATCTACAAGTTTTATGCAGATAACAAAAATCAATTCAATTATTATAGAGGGTAAAAACCCACTTGAAGTTTCAGCCTAAAAACTAGCCAATGGAACAGTAATTCTGCAGTATGAACAGTAACAGCTAACACTCCCAACCCCATAACTTCTTATTCCTAAATCCAATAACTGCGAATCATACCTCATTTTAAAGCTAGAAAGATAATCTACATTTTTCATGAAGAAAGCAAAAACCAGATCAGCCTCTAATTGAGT
>JANZXR010378770.1:0-18042 GCA_027575705.1 Erythroxylum echinodendron
GCTACTAACTTGCAATCAATTCGGGTACAAATCTAACACTTCAACCCGAGGTGTTCATGAGGTAGGTGCGTCTAAACTTGAAAGAAAGTTGGATAAGATAGCTAGATTGTTAGAAAAAAATATGTTGCATTATTTTAACTTTAACAATGTGAATGCTAGTGCTGTGATAAAGGGACAACAAGCCCCTATATGTGGTATCTGTTGTTTGCAGGGACATCCCACTGATACTTGTCCAACGCTTCAAGATAGGAGTGTCGAGGAAGAGGTAAACGCAATCAACGGAAACTTCCAACCTCAACAGAAATATAACCCATTCTCTAATTCATATAATCTGGGTTAGCGCGACTATACTAACCTGAGGTATGGAAATGGGCAGCAAACAGAACAACATCAATCACAGCAGTAGCAATATCCAAGGTTGAATTTCGGTGATAGAATTTCAAAATTGGAGGATACAATGGAGAAGCTTGCCGCATTGCAGATTCAAGCCAATACTAATTTTCAACAATTTCAGGCACAGAGTAGCCTTAATTTTTAGGAATTGAGGTAGCAAATTAGTCAGTTGGCAACCTCTCAAAATCAAGGAAAATTGCCATCAACCACAGTCATTAATCCCGGGCCAAATGTTAGTGCAATTACCTTGAGAAGTGGGAGAGAAATTGAAGCTCCAGCTCATCGCAGCAAATATGACATGGCCATGTCGTAAGCAACAGTACAGAAACAAAAGCTGCAGAATCTGTAGCAGAGCAATTCATTGAACCAACTCCAAAAAAGCCACCGTTTCCTCACCGTTTGGTGAAGAAAAAGAAGGATATTAATGATGAAGAAGCTCTTAAGGTGCTAGAGAAAGTGGAGATCAATATGCGTTATTGCAAGTTTTTGAAGGAGTTATACTCCAACATGATTAAAATGGGCTCAAACCAGAGGGTTGTAATGGGAGAAAATGTTTCAGCAGTTCTGCAAATCAAGTTACCTATCAAGGATAAGGACCCAGGTATGTTCACAATAACTTGCAAAATTGTAATGTAGGAATAGAAAAGGCCATGTTAGATTTAGGAGCTTTAATTAATCTTATGCCTTTGTTTATATACTCTGCATTAAATGTCGGTCCATTGAAACAAGATGGCGTGATTTTAACCTTGGCAGATCGAAGTACTAGATATCCTGAGGGGCTGCTGGAAGATGTTTTAGTTTAAGTTAACGATTTAGTCTTTCCAGCAGATTTCTATGTAGTCAAAATGGAAGATGAAGGATCCCCATTGTCTAGAATGATATTGCTAGAACGTCCTTTCTTAAGCACTTCTACGACAAAGATAGATGTTCATGGGGGTACTTTAACTATGGAGTTTGATGGTGCAAAGATTACTTTCGACATTAATAACACTATTAAACATCCAATTGATTACAGTAGTGCATTTTCTATTGATTGCATTAACCCTTTGACTGAAAAATGCTTGGAGTTTTGTGTTGAGGATTCTTTGTAGGCTATTTTAGCAGATGAAATCAGATTGTCTAAGCTGCAAGATTTAGAAAAAGAATGGGTGCCGCCTAAAAATCTTATTACTGCAGTACATAACCTAGTAGCCTTGAGTTATGCTCCAGTAATGCCGCAAATAGCCCTACAGATTGGCAGAAATAAATTGTTGCCTTCCATTATTCAACCTCCAGTACTTGAGCTTAAAAAGCTGCCTGAACATCTCAAGTATGTGTTCCTAGGTGAGGCTGAAACGTTGCCGGTAATCATCTCTAACCAGTTCAGCGCAGAAGAGGAGGGGAAACTTCTTCGAGTTCTCCGCGACAACAAAGCAGCAATTGGATGGACCATCGCAGATATTAAGGGAATTAGCCTAATGATTTGAACACATCGAATACTGCTGGAAGATGAGTGCAAACCTAGCAGGCAACCCCAATAGAGACTAAACCCACTGATGATGGAGGTTGTTAAGAAAGAAATTTTGAAGCTACTAGATGCTGATGTGATCTACGCCATTTCAGACGGTAAGTGGGTAAGTCCAACTCAGGTAGTGCCTAAAAAGACTAGAATTACTGTCGTAAAAAACGAAAAAGGTGAGCTTGTTCCCACTAGAGTTCAGAATGGTTGGTGGGTGTGCATAGATTATCGAAAATTAAATGCTACCACCCGTAAAGATCATTTTCCCTTACCTTTTGTTGATCAAATGCTTGAGGGAATTTCTGGTCACTCCCATTATTGTTGTTTAGATGGTTATTCAGGTTTCCAACAAATTCTAGTGGCATCAGAAGACCAAGAGAAGACGATATTTACATGTCCTTTCGGCACATTAACATGGAAACGCATGTCATTTGGTTTGTGCAACGCCCCAGCAACGTTTCAGAGATGTATGGTAAGTATTTTTTCTGAATATGTTGAAGAAATAATTGAGGTTTTCATGGATGACTTTACTGTGTATGGTGATTCTTTTGCATCATGTTTAACAAATTTGCAAAAAGTATTAGAAAGATGCATTGAAACTAATCTTGTGCTAAACTTTGAAAAATGTCATTTTATGGTAGATAAGGGAATCATCTTAGGATATATCGTTTCTGAAAAAGGAATCGAAGTTGATAAGGCTAAAATTGATGTCATTAGTTCTCTGCCTTACCCCGCAAACCAGCAGGAAGTTCGCTCTTTTTTGGGACATGCAGGTTTTTACAAGAGATTCATCCGTGATTTCTTAAAGATAGCTCAACCCATGAGTTGTCTGCTAGAAAAAGATGTGCCATTCGAGTTTGGGGAGGACTGCAGGAAAGCATTCGACACAATCAAAGAAAAGTTGGTTACCGCACCTATTATTAAGGCACCATACTGGAATCTTCCTTTCGAGATTATGTGTGACGGTAGCAACTATGCAGCAGGGGCTATTCTTAGGCAACGGGTTGGACAAGATCCCCATATTATTTACTATGCTTCGAGAACATTGGATAATGCTCAGCAGAATTATTCAACCACAGAAAAAGAAATGTTCGCTGTGATCTTCACACTTGAGAAATTCAGATCATACCTCTTAAGCACGAAAGTCATTGTCTATTCAGATCATGCTGCATTGAGGTATCTTATGAACAAAAAAGACGCGAAGCCAAGGTTGATTCGCTGGGTTCTGCTGATGCAAGATTTTAACCTTAAGATTCGAGACAAAAGAGGGGCTGAAAACTTAGTAGCAGATCATTTGAGTCTCCTTACGAATCTACCAACACCAATTGTAGAAGTTGTAGATGATTTTCCTGATGAACAACTTTTTTCGGTAAATACGACATGGCCATGTCGTAATCCATGGTTTGTTGATTTGGTTAATTTCATCACCAAAAATGGATTTCCATCAGGTAGCACGTATGCTCAAGGAAGTAAACTCAAAAGTGATGCCAAATATTATATTTGGGATAGTCAATACCTCTGGAAAATGTGTTCCGATCAGATTATAAGAAGGTACGCTCCTGAAATTGAAATTCCTTCTATTTTGCACTTTTGTCACTCATCTGCATGTGGTGGTCATTTTGGACCAACTAGAACTGGTAGAAATGTGCTAAAATCTTGTTTTTATTGGCCTGAAATATTTACAGATTCGTATGCATTTTGCAAAGCTTGTGATAGGTACCAAATGACTAGCAATATTGCCAGAAAGAATGAAATGCCACAGGTTCCTGTTATTGTATGTGAAGTATTTGATATTTGGGGAATTGATTTCGTGGGACCTTTCCCGTCATCTTTTGGATATCAATATATTTTGCTTGCTGTCGACTATGTTTCAAAATGGGTTGAGGCAAAACCCACTCGTACTAATGATGCTAAGGTTGTTGTCGATCTTGTCAAGGCTAACATCTTCGTCAGATTTGGCACACCAAGATCTATTATCAGCGATCGTGGCACTCATTTTTGTAACAAAGTTGTCGAATCACTTTTCAGAAAATACGGCATAATACGCAGGACCTCTGCAGCCTATCACCCTCAAACGAATGGCCAAGCGGAGGTGTCTAATCAGGAGATCAAGAGTATCTTGGAAGAAACTGTTAATGTTAACAGAAAAGATTGGCGTCAACGTTTAGAGGACACTTTATAGGCATACAGAACCGCTTACAAGACGTCGTTAAACATGTCACCATATTGATTTGTTTACGACAAGGATTGCAACCTACCAGTTGAAATTGAACATCGTGCATTTTGGGCAGTTAAAGTATGCAACATGATCTTTGAAGAGGCAAGACAGCAGCGCAAGCTCCAACTCCAAGAACTTGAAGAAATTCGAAATCAGTCCTATGACAATGCAACTACATAAAAAGCTAAACGAAGGGCTTTCATGACAAACAGATTGAGACAAAAAGCTTCAAGGTAGGCCAAGAAGTTTTGTTATTTGATTCCTCCCTTAAGATTTTTGCAGGCAAGTTACGGTCCAAGTGGACCGGACCTTTCGTAGTTGCTAAAGTTTATGCACATGGAGCAGTCGATATTCAGAGCATGGATACTGGTAAAACCTTGAAGGTTAATGGCCAACGTCTTAAACCTTTCTATGAAGGAATTGAGCCCCACTCATTAGAGGTTAATTACATCAATGAACCTCAATATAATTGAGTGCGACACGCGTCAAGCTAACGATGTAAAACAAATGCGTTTTATTTATTTCAGTTGGTTTCGTTTTTCAATATTTTTCTTTTGCAATTTTCAGTGCCAATTTTATGTGTCGTTATCTAGTTTTGTGCTCTTAAATTGATCTCACTTAGTTCGAGAAATTTTTAATATTTTGCAGGATGAAAATCGGTTGAATATTGTATGCCAAGTACCAAATAGCTGATGAAAAAAATGGGGCGTAATATTATTGCGTTGTTTAGCTGCACTGGTCACGACAATCTTCCATTTCCACCTTCACCTTAGCGCACTTAGTGAAGCTTTCTTTTCCCCTTTTTACTCTTTTAATTTGCTATGTTTGCATTTTTATACATTGAGGGCAATGTAATATTCAAGTGTGGGGAGGGGAACACTTAGTTTTGCATTTCATTTGTTTGCATTAACACCGCATTACTGCAAAATCATAAGGTCCATCTCAAATTAGGGTTCATCATACCTAGGCACTAAACAAACTTATTACATAAACATAGAGAACAAACAAACGTCAAAAGTTTAGAAGAATAATTAAAAAGAAAAGTATCTATAATTTATATATAATTATTTTATTTAGAATCCCATTTTTTTCATTTTAAAGACCTTTGTAGTTGTACGATAACAAGTACCAGTAATTAGTCGACCCAGTCTACTAACCTATTCTAACTATCAATAAATTCCTAAAATTTTCGGTAGGATGGGACCAAACTAGCTACTCTACTTCTTGTATTTAAAGTTATTTGTGTATCCACTCCATTGATACTATTGTTTCGTACCATTCAGGAATAAGATTTGGGGAAAATATAGCACGAGATTTTGAGTCTTCAGGCTAACGTGGGATCTGCTCAAGGCCCTACTGGTTTAGGTAAATATCTAATGCACTCACCTATCGGAGTGGTAATTTTTAGAGTAGAAACTAATATTAGAAAGTAAAAATTAGATATCAAAGTCAGTTTTTGATTACCTTCCTCGCGTATGTATAAGGCCGAATCCATTCAATTTCTAATTTTCCTTTCAAAGTTAACTAAACTACTTCCTTTTTTGCCTTTTATTTCAATTTTATGCCTATTGGTGTTCTGAAAGTCCCTTTTCAAAATCCTAGAGAAGACGATTCCATTTGGATCTCATAGTTCCTATGGGGTGGAGAGACGATGGGGTCGGTCCATAGATTTTCCTTCCTTTTATCACATTTCGTTAAAGGGTTGAAGGATAATGATTTATATAATTAGTTTATTTATATAATTTTGATTTATATAATTGAAATACTTAATTCATAATTATATTTTATTTAATTTAACTGAACAATTATGGATGAGTTGACAATTACTTCCAATTCGCCTTGACTAATCTAGTATATTCTCCTCATTCATAGGAGTGCACCCATGTTTTTACTTTATGAATATGATAAGAATAGCCCCTAAATTCAAATCCCCCTCTTTACTATAAGAACAAGAAATCTTTCTCGATCAATCCCTTTACCCCTCATTCTTCGAGAATCATAAAGATTTTTTTCAAGTTTGAATTTGTTCTCAAAGTACCAATATCCATCGTTGTGGCAATAGGTGTGTGATTTGGCAGTACACCAATTTTTCCACTATTAGTGAGCTACTGAGGAACAACAAGAGATTCAATCTCATAGAGTTCAATTCCTGTTCTCAACCCATGACCAATATGAGCTTGAAGTTCCTTCGCAACTCCCAGTTCAATCAATTCTATGCTTCAATATAATTTTCAGGAGTAAGCGCTATAGCCTAGTTCCAATATTCAACGTCTTGACCAAAACAAGGCTCCACAAGTTCAGAGTCACCCTACCAAATGGCTTGTTCTCCTTAGTCGAAATAGGAATACACAAGTAATTTCCTTTCCTTAAAACTGTAATTAAGGGTTTCCTACCTCACACAGCTCCACAGTTAATTGCCCCATTTTTTCTAGAATTAACCAAAAGAGGCTAATTATATGAGATAGCAAAAGAGGAAAAAATTGAAGATTTCATATACTACTTTTTTTTGATCAAAAAATCAAATATGATTTTTTTTGTACCCTTCGCTTAATGAGAAAATGACTTAGATGCTTTTAACAGTTATCCACTCAACACCTGGCTACCCAGCATTTATTGTGGGCACAATAAATGGCACACTAGAGGTGCATCCTTCCCAGTCAAAACTCTCGATTGATAAGACGTGATGTTTTTCTAGACCATTTGTATCTATGTGCATTAGGATCCTAATTCATGGACCTCTTGGTTCGAGAAAGAAAAATAAGAGGATCGAACCATTTCTTCTGACTCTGTTTCAAATTCTATAAATGTTGTTTGATTGTACATTTCATTATAGTTATATGATTTAGAGTATCGCTTCCTATTTGATGATAGAATTAGTCAAGGGGCCGAGAGGCGGTAGTTTACCCTATGGCAGATGTCAGCGGTTGACCGTTTGAGAATCCAACAATTATTCCAATAATTACATATCTTATTTGACCTATGAACAAATATGCAAGCATACGTTTCATTCTTGTTTACGCATCGAATTTGAATATCAGAATAGCAGATCTAGTCAGGATTTAATGGGTTAGTTCCACTTACTTTTTCTTTTATTGAGGGAACAAGTTACCTAGTCAGGATTTTTTGGCGGAATAGTCATATTATGTAGAATATCTTGACTCTCAATAGTTACATACAAGTCTATAAAACATAGAAAAGAAGGATGTCCATGACATGTACATGTGGGATGAACCAAATCCTCATTAAAATTTATTTTTCGATTAGAAGGGGCTCGTGCATCCTATCCAAGACTTGGAATTTTTTTAATAGGACTTCGTAAGTTTCAATCTGAGTAATAATTTGGATTGGTAATTATTAAAATTACCAATTTATTACAATTTCCAATAGAGATTCCTTTCTTATATAAATATTTATGGAAATTGTAATATCCCTTTCTTATATCATAGGCATGTATCTTAACATAGGTAAAACAACATCTTTAAAGCTCTTCATTTCATAGTGACATATAGGATCCGTTCAAAAATCATGCATGTTATTTATATAGGCATATGCTTCATCACATGGGTGTGTCTTTCTAAAATATCTCCAATTCTTCTATTATCTATATTGAATATTTACTCAAATTCTTCTCCTTTAGATCCATGAAGGTAATTGAGACCTAAAAACAAACTAGAAATATAATAAGTACCAAAAAAAACATAAAACTCATAGATAACAAGCCAAACATATTAAATATGGGAAGAAAAACATAGTTTATTAAACATTTATCAAACATCCCCACATTTAAGCTTTTACTTGTCCTTGAGCAATTCATAATACAAATCATTAGACTTATAAACATCCATCCCTTATTAACCTTAACCTGACAATCTGTACCATAAATTATTCTATCTTATTAACCAAATCAACATACAACTAGACTCAATATTAATAACTATCACATTGATAATCTTTTGGAAATTAAAATCACAAATTCCACACCATCAAAAAGGATTCACTCAATTCACTTGAAGAGTTTGGGGGGAAAAATATGACAAACTCGCAACTCGTTAGGTAGGAGCATTATTAACCATAAGCTTGCAATAAAAATCATATCTCAACCACTAATAAGTAAACTAGAAACAAATATCAAAAGCTCTTTAGATAAAGTGTAATGAGACTTAGGTAAAGGTATGGAAGGAATAATTAAAAGGGTAATAATATTGAAGAAAATTCATATACAAAGATTAAATAAAACTTGGTTCTTCATAGCATATGTCCTTCAAATAATATTTTCATTAGTACAACAATAATTCTTCTCATTCTCTAATAAATATATAACTTTCTTTTTTTTTTCAATATGCTCCCAAAAAATAATTTTCAAATTTTAAACTTTTTTGAGCAACTTTCGAGAGAATAAAAATTGTAGCAATGAAGCACTTAAGAAGAAGCAAATTTAACGATCACCATATACTAACACTTATAGGGATATCAGATCTTTTTTTCAAAAGTCTTCAATATAACCCAAGTTTTAAGCAATCAAGTAAATGCAAATCCAAAAATAATGAAATGGTTTTAAGAAAATAGAATAAAGGTGATCAATATGGTTATAATCAATCAAAATGCTAAGTCTTTAAATTGGTTACTCTTAGGGATAAAATAGGTTAGATAGTAATCAAAGAAATTATACTAAAACAAAGGGTTAAATCTAAGCGCCTTTATGGGTTTAATGACTTTACTTTTAAAAAAATGGTCTCAACATGAATATTGAAAGAAAGTTATAGAATCATCCAACTATGTACGATAACACACATAAGAAAATATAGAGAATAAAATAATGGTACATTTGCTCTTAGGCTTAAATGCTTATAATTAGACCTTATGTGTGTAAATAATATGCAATTTTTATTGAAATTAACCATCTTAATTGGTAACATACCACTCTCATAGCACATATGCCTGAACATATCCATAGATAGTCGAGAATATACTATATGGAAATAGTATGTTAGAACAATTAACTAAAAGGCATCACATATATCACAAGCATTTCAAATGATTAATTCTTCCCATTTCATTCACAAACATCAAACTTACTTTGTATCACTAAAATTCATAATTCATGTATATACATTAAATGACATTTAAGAGTTCAATACTCCATACGAAATGTTAAACATGAAATGGGACTCTAGCTGAAAACATTCTAAATTAGACTTCTCAGATATCAGCTAACCAGACCGTTGAGCCATTCTTATCCCTCAAATGTAAGTACCAAACTTCTACTATATAATCTCAGTAGCTAAAACTTCTTTGAACCTAAAAATTAACACTTACAATTTTGATGAATTTGTGAAATCAGTGAGTGAACCATCATTGATGTGTTCACTCAAGTCAGAACACCAAAATAAATTTCATAACTCAATTCAGCAAGTCTATTACAAAATCTAGTATCGAATACCACATCACATTTTATCATATTTCAATTAGTACTGTATATCAACATTGCGTATCACTATTTTAGAATAATTCAATAAATCATCGCAATCATTCATATGATACATGTATAATTGTATATGCAAATGCACATGTGATTTCTTTCTTATTTTGCTTTGTTATGACCAAGTGCCTATAAACTCAATTTACTATCTCGTATCTATTGTGGATACCATGCTCATTTCATATACTATCCCATATGCATTGTGGATATTGAGTTCATTGTTATCTAAGTCTGTGACTCTCTATGCATAATCCTAAGCTTAAATCTTTTTTTTACACATTCGCTACTCCGGTTATAACTCCTTTATCTGATCATACATTTCAATGTAATGAGATGCTTCAATTCACATATTACTCTTTCATTACTTTTCATTCAATGTGCTCATGTCATTTATCAAATTCTTCGGATCTAAGTCTTACATTCATGATTCAATTGTTCATACATTCCATATTACATATACAATTCAATAGAAGCACATATAATTAAGTTTATACATCTAGGTTGACTCACAATATTCTCCAGAAAAGCTATTGCCTTGATGATCCGGCAATGTCTGGGTGTTAGCAATCAACTTGTGCGTCTATAGTCAAGCAATATACACATAGTTCACAATCACTTATTTGTCCAATCATATGAATATATAAACATGCACATGTATTTGTATCATGTTCAATACATGCTCAACTGACCTTTTTGGGTATGTATTCTTATTCACAAGTCTTGACCATTCAATTATTATAGCTTGTATATTACCACTTTGCATTCAACTTTATACCTTGAGTAAGTTTGATTACTCTAAATTCATTAATCAGATATTCATCAACCTTTTCTAGCAATATAAATTCACAAAATTTCATAATTCTCATTCATTCATACCTAATACACCTTACTCATATCCTTTGGATCATATTTGCATTCATAAGAACACCTTTATTCCTTTAACAACTCAAAATTTCCATATTTAAATATATTGATCTCAAGATAATCCATTCATTAAGTAATGACATCAATTAACAACCTAAACTTATTGAACCCTTAACCAATTAATCAAGCAATAATCTAGGTTCATTTCAAGCCTTAATTAAGTCCAAATACACTAATGTAGAGTGACTTATCCTCATTTGGTTCAACAAATTCACAAAACTAAAATTATCATTTCAAAGCTTTGGTCACGATCGTGGGGTACCTTTCCACGATCGTGGGATGAGTGCCCCAAAGTGCACTATCCAATTTCCTTCAATTTTTCAGATTCAACACCTTGATACCAAATTCAAAACCGTTTCATAATAGTCCATTAATTATACCTTAGTTATACCTTAATTATACTTCATTTCCTTATCAAATTCTTCTCCAATTCAGTTATCATTAAGTTCTATTAACATATCACAAGAGATCAGTCTTTCACTTACTTAATCAGCTCAATTGCCTCCTTAATTACTAAGATAACCTAGATTTCCATGCATGCAAGCATAATTCTAAGAACAAGATGGAAGTAGAATGGTTTTCATCAAAGATCAAAAGATAGCAGTAAGTACAACAATGATCTGGTTCTATAACTATCTTTATGGAGGTTAAAAGCTTGGATTTTGGTGTGGTAATTGAACACAAATTTAGGAAAAACACAGAGATATGAGGGTGTGGGTGTTTTAGTGGTGAGAGGAAAGGAGAAGAAAGTATGCAACAGAAACTTCAAGAAAGATTGACTCAGTATTTGCTTAAGCCTTTTGGTGCAAGGTTTCCTTGTTTTAAAAGGACACATGTGACCTAAGGAGATAAGCTATATGTCCTCTTATGTGGCTGCCAAATGTCATCAAAATCCTAAGCCATGTGTCACTCAATCACTACTACCATTAGTCATTTAATTTTCTATGCCAAATGTCTCATGTTATAGGCATCATCCTAATATTTCATGTGCTAACTTATTTGACCAATTGACATTTTTCCTAGACTAAATGTAATTTTAATTCATCACTCTTCCAATTGTAACAATAATTCCAAATTACTAATTATAATCCATCAAACTAAAATTCAAGACATAAATAATACAAAATCATATCATAATCATTTTAAACCTTTCATACCCTATAATATGTCAGTTGAATGCATATACTATCTTTGCAATTTTTTCTAAATCAACATTCATGTGTGTGTATGCTCATGTTATGCATGTGAATGAAATACACCTTATAAATTCTAAAATGATATGACTCAAAATTCTAACATTCTAACCCTCAGTAAGTTTTGGAAACTGGTTATTACACAATTACTACTAAAATTATGGCCTATAAAAGCAAGTTCATCCTTTTGTATATTGATTCAATTCAATAATTAATAATAACCTAAAGTGTTTCAAACAAAATTTATCTAAATCGAGATATAAGTTAATAAGAATAAACAATAAATATTATAATAAGCTTAAGAAATTTGAAAAAATTTCTATAGATTTCATTAACTCCTTCCCACACTTAAAATTGTACATTATCACTAATGCATACAATAGAAGCATAAAAGAAGAAAATATCAAAGACATCACAAAAAGTGCTAAGGGAATATATCGGTACCTCATTAAATAATAATAATTGCAAATTCTAAACTTAGTGAGGATTCCATCCAATAATATATACAATCAACCCCACAAAATATAAACAAAAGGGAATAAAAAGGTAAAAATAAAAATAAAAATAATAAAAATGATATTACAATAATAAAGTTTAGTAGGGTTAGTCCCTTACTAACTATAAGACAAAACAAAATAATAGTTAAAAGAAAGAAAAATACACAATTAATAAAAAAGAAAAGAAAAGAAAAGAAAACCCTAATTGATAATCCTAGACAGCCTTTGTAGTTGTTAGTCCATAGGTGAGTCTGTTATGTCAGTCATTGAAGGATCATCAATTCTCTAAGTATCATGTGGCTATAGAGTCAAAGATGATATGACTACTCTAGATGGTGCAGGTGGCACAAAAATCCTAAAATGTCTTGCATTTGCATGATAACCTCCATCTGATGCTCCATTACTCTTATCTGTGACGATGGTGAGTCATGTCTTGACATCTACTTTGGTATGTTGGGGCCATCCCTATCAGCTCCTACAGTTGCCTAGATAGCCTTAACTCCTAACTAAAGGATATATATCTCCTATTGGTCCTTGTCCCTCACGCACCATGTGGATATTCTTCATCACATCTAGGTTAAGGGTGACATGTTAATGAGCATCGTCATTGGTGGTAGTCAGCTGAGGACTTCCATCCTCCTCATTATTCGTGTCATATAGGGCCAGATACATATCATCACTATCTTCTTCTCATCGCTCTTATGCCAGAAATACAAGGCTAAGGCATACCCCAGGTGTAATGGTGTCCTCTCGCTCATGCTACAGAAGTAATGAACTACCATATTTTTGACAATGCCAAAGTTATCACCCGATGCACTTAAATATATAACTCAGGATCTCGTGAATATACCTGATTGATGTTGTAGGGTAGATGCTTTAGAGCACCTTAGGTTGTAATCCACCTTTATGCTAATGGTGTGCTAAAACTATCAGTTGTCCATCCTATATGAAAAAGCTATCTAAAGGGTCACGTACTCATGTGTCTCTATGAAGTCCTGATCATAAAGCCCAATCATCATGGAGAAATCTATGTAACTCATCCTCATCATATCCCTGAGCATCTAAAATTGGATCATGCTTATTCGGTCCTAATGGTAGCAACCCTTTTCCACAAAGAAAGTGGAGCACACCTTGAGTGTAAGTTCCCGCTATATCAAAGGACTGAGACCATGTTCCAACATTGATAAGATTATAAAATTACTGAGCCAAGCCAATTTGCTCTAATGCTTCCAAATTTATACATTTTTTGGTCTCAAACCTCTTGTCTTTAAGCCTCTAGAATTGTTGCTCATAGGCCTAGCATCAAATTGTAGCATCTCATGTTAAACTGGTAGATATGCAGTAATCACTATCACTGGTGGTAGGTTAGCTCCACTTGAGTCTCTAGAAGAACCTTCACCTCTTTGTCTTTTTCTACTTTCTCCTTTTCCTTTCGTTGTTGTATTACCTTTTTTCTTCTTAGCATTGTACCTAAAACAAAATAAAATGTGAGGAAATAATGAATATCAATACAAGAAAGGAAATCCCCCTTAATTTGTACATATACTGTATTATGAAATTAACCAATAAAATTAGAATAATTGTGTAACTACTAAATTTAATTCCTAAAATTTAAAAGGAAAGTAAGTAATTAAACAATTAAATGTATACAACATGTAATTAAACCCTAAATCATGCACAATACGAAATGGGCATAAAATTAAACTAACAAACATTAACTAATTTCTATAACCAAAAAACTTTATGCCTAATCTATTAAAGTCAATCATAATTCACAACATAGTGAGCAAAATTAACATTCTAATTTCAAATTCATCTAATCCACAATGTAATTCAGCAAATTAATCCAATAATTCATAAGGAAAGGAATCAAATTCATCTTATAATTTCAAAACAAGAATAACATTAAGGAAGCTTACCTTAGATTGAAGCAAATGTGAAATGTAGTGATTTGGGAAAAAAAACTTAAAATTGAAAAAATAATAAAAATCCAATTGCAATATACATAAAATGAAAGAAAAGTTCAATTTAGGTTTCATAAAATAGGTTGAAAATGAAGTGGGAAAAAATGATAAAGAAAGAAGAATGTTTAGGGTTTTAAAAAGGATGTGGTAATTGTCTATGGAAGTCACAATATACTTGTGACTTATGACACGAGTGTGTAAGTTGACATATTCTAGAAATTTGAGCTACACGAGCATGGACGACCATATAAGCAAACTTTTAAAATTTTTAGGGATGTACATGATAATGTCTAGTGAATGTGTAGGATATTGGAACCATGTAAAACATGAAAAGATGAGATTTTTTTGTGTACGCAGGTGTGTACACAATCATATACACCTAAAAAATTTAAAATTTTTCACTCAAACCTAAGAGAATCAAATAAAACATACCATAAACATAAAAAGTAAGCATAATAATAAGGATGATCAATAACTTAACACCAAACATACCAAAAATCAATGAAATCCTAAAACTAAACTCAAAATATAACTGAAATATCATAATCAAATTAATCAAATCTATCATAATTCTTAGGTTGCCTCTCAAGTATAGCTTGTTTAACGTCTTTAGCTCGATATACCCATACATGATCTAAAGTGGTTTATAAAAATTAAGTTTTTGTTTTGTTACTATGGCAAGTCAACCTCTAAGTAAGCTACCTGTTGGTTACTTGTGGAGTGATGTTCATCTTTCTTTTTTCTTAAACTAGAAACAACTCTGAATGACCTTTATAAAAAAAATCCGACAAAAAATTTGAAACCGAATCATCAAATGAATTGATGGAATAACTAGCATCAACATGTTCAAGGTAAGGATTCAAGACATTAGATATTTTTAATGTGACCTCTTTACCTCCAATCATAAGCACTAGCTTGCCTTCACTAACATCAATGATGGATAAAAAGGGTCAACCTAGAATAAGAAGTACATCTATATCGTCTCTATATCAGGAATTATAGAGTCAATTAGGACAATAAACTTATAAACCTTAACAATTATATCTTTAATAATACCTCTAGGATACTTTATCCATTTATCTGCTAATTGTAAACTTATAGTAGTAGGTTTTCTTCTCATAATCCAAGTTTATTAAATAAAGAATAAGGCATCATATTTAATAGCCCCTAGGCTAGTTAGAGCATTTTCTATTTTTAAGCTACCAATTTGGCAAGAGATAGTAAAGCTCCTTAAATCTTTACACTTCTTTGGTATCTTGCTTTAAAGAATCCTTGAGCATCTTCCACACAACATCATGGTTATCCTCCAAATTCCTTTTGTTTTCTAGTAACTCCTTTAAGAATTTTGAATACTTCAACATCTGCATAAGAGCCTAAACAAGGGGTCTGTTAATATAAAGTTTTTTAAATAGTTCAAGGAATTTACCAAACTGCTCATCCATATGATCTTTCTTCACTTTAGCAAAATAAGAGATAGTAAGTCAATAGTCCTTGACTTTTTGGAAGGCTCTCTTCATCATTAGCTTTTTCTTGACTCCTGATGCCATTCTTTTCCTCAGTTTGTCTCTTGTACTCCACTTGCAAATCTTTTCCACTTTCTAAAATAAAGCAGGTTTTACACGAAGAAGATTTAGCATTTTTTTAATACTAATCCTAAAAAAATGTAAGTATAAAATCCTCTTGATTTATTAATAAAGTTTTGATGGATTAAATTCTTGCCACTGAAGTTTGAGGAAATCTGGTCATGATGTCTTCTAAGCTTGGCTTCTTTTCTTGAAGTGGATATTAATGAAATCCTACGAGAGGATTATCCCTTAGTTGACCTTGATTTCTCTAAGAGAAATTTGGGTGATTTCTCCATCCCAGATTGTATGTATTGTTGTGTGGATTATTCTAAGTGTAGGATCATTCCTTATATACTCCATATGCTCAGGCTTTACCATTGCATATAGTGCTTGACATTCCTAAACTGGATATCCTAACCCAAACACTTCATACCGCATCACCTGAAATAACTAAGGTTTATTGTTAATCCATCCAATTTCTTACTTAGAGCTTCGACCTGACATGCCAATATTATAACCAAATCTAGATTATATACTTCTTTTGGCTTGAAAAGTTATGCTCAAGAAGAGCACCGCTAATAGTTGTTCATCACTATATCTTCAATGAGGTTTTGAGCTTGGTGTTTTGTTGTTCAGGGTACCCCCATTTGTTGCATACATCATCTGCCTCAATTTTTGATTTAGTACATTATAGAAAATTTGAATTTGTAACCATAATGGTAGTTCAAGATGTGGGCACTTCTTTAACATCTCCTTAAATCTCTCATATGTATTACCTGAAGTTTGTTGTTCCTTAGTTTAGTAGTCTTAGCTGGTGGGAAGCACTTTAGAAGAAGCATCTCTATCATCTAGTTGCATATAGTGATGGATCCCTTAGGTAGAGCATTTATCTATTGCTCCACCAAATTCTTCAATGAGAATGGAAATAACCTTAGTTTGATCATGTCTTCAGTAGCACCATTAACCTTAAAAGTATCACAAATCTCTAAAAAATTGGATATCTGGGCATTGGAATCCTCATCTCAAAGCCCATAAAATTGGATATACTGCTGCACCATCTAAATAATGTTCAGTTTAATCTTGAAGTTATTGCCAATGATAATAGGTGTTATAATGTTAGACTTTGTACCAATCAAGCCCTTCTTATCATAGTCAAACATGGTCCTTGGTTACTCTGTGTCCTTTATCTATCAATCTAACTAAAACTATCCTAGTAAGGTACTTCGATGATTTCTATAAGTCATTCTCTCAATTTCTGGATCTTTTTCAATTAAGTGTGGTGGATTTCCTTAAGTTATAAACTATCCCAAAGATTTTTGGAAGTGACAAAACCAAACTTTTAATAAAATAATTTAAGGGTTTTTTAAAAATAAGTAAAAAGAATTAAAAACAAGAAATAATGGCAAGTGTAACAAAAATTAGGTGTTCCTAATACTCTAGTCCTTAAAAATAGTGAAAAAACTTGATATGATGATAGCCTATACACTATAGATCTCACATGTAAGTGGACCTAATAAATTATAGTATACTATCAATGAATATTAAGTGTCGATCCCACAAGGACTACAAGTACTAGTAATAACCTCTTTTTTGTTATGTAACTGACAACTAGGATGATGACTTAATTTAAACTAAACTAAATTGAAATTCAACACAATAATGAACTAGAACATATAAAGCACTAATAGTAGTAAATATCAAATAACTATTACCTAGGTAATAAATCCCCTGAAGATTTCTTAAGTATTAATCCTTTATCAATTAATTCAATCATTGATCATTGGACCGTGAAAATTCATATCTTATGTTAACTGAAACCTATTTTTAGTTAAAACCCTTAAGATTGCATTAATCGATTATTGAATTTCACTATTAGTTTGATCCTAATCATGAGGATTTATGTCATCTTATCTATAGTTTTTTATGCAACTCCTTCCAATTATTGTACATTTATTCATACGAAAGTATTTCTCAATCTCAATCATATAAAATCGAACATTTAACTTGTAACACCCCACTCCCGCCGGACCCGAACCCGATATCGACAGTGATACCCGAATCCGTGCCCCGCGAGGTGGCGTGTCACATCACTTCACTAAACAAAAGTCGGTATACCTTTTTTTTTAAACACTTTACACTTATCACTCATGTGTGCCCACTTTTTCTTTTCAAAACATTTTGTCTATTTATAACGAAAGCGAAACATATCACAACACAATGAAATTCACAAGAACTTTTATTAGCCACTTGGGCCCATTTTCAATTACACAGTACAATTGTTTTTCAAATTTCTCAAAATCAATTGTAATAA
>JANZXR010378780.1:0-18039 GCA_027575705.1 Erythroxylum echinodendron
ATGCTTTATTGGTAAAATTGATATGATGCCATGTGGAATGAATGTAGTGATCGCACGTAGCTCACCCTTATCATAGGGTATGTATCGGAATGACCTGCGGGCATCCCGGTGCGTACCCAAGGGTAAGGGGGTGCTACACTGGATAGAAGGAGATGATACCTATGGCCTCTTATCAGGGTCATTACTTAAGAGTCTCTGGCCAAAGCAGTTATATATCATAAAGAGACTTTTCAATGACACATAGAGTAATGAGATCCCAGGATAAGAACTAACATCACTTGGACTAGATATGATGTAGTCAGTCTAGTGGGAGTTGACACATAGCCTATACTCTGAACCTAGTGGTATAGTATGGTGAAAGGATGGATTACACGGTAATTATCTATAGATAGGTTCATAAGTTAGAGAATTAACTATCGAAGAGTTCGTTTGTTAATATACTTATATTCCAGCAAATTAGCATCATGAAACCCTTCATGATTCACTTGAATTAAAAGTTAATTCAAGTTTCTAAAATAATCGAATCCTAGGGTTACACGCATAAAAATCGAATGAAAAACATAGTTTCTATGACTATTTTTAAGTAGGCCACGATTGTGATCGAAGGTGAGCTTGATTTTAAGTAGGCCACGATCGTGGAGCACATGAATGAGTACATAAGTGAGTTTTTCATTTATATACACAAGAGTCTAACCACTTCTTACACACTTAAGTGGGAGCATAAGGGCTCTAGAAGAGTTCTAGAGTGAGAGAGAGGTGTCAAGAGTCTTGTTCTTGCAACTTTTGCATGAATCAAAATGCATGCAATAATATTTTTGATCTATTTTTTCATTTTGAGCATTTACTATAACTCATCTAGTTTAGTGCTCAAGTCACCCTTACATATTGTTTCTCCTTGATCTTTACGTGTTCTTAGGTGATCAAGGAAAGGTTTGGTTTTCGTAATAACCTAAACAAAGAGAAGAAACATGAAATGAGGAGAAATAAAAGGTTAAAATGTTTTAAATATGAAACTAGAGATCACCTATTTTTCTTATGTCCTTTTGCTGATAACATATGGAATAGAACTAAGAATATTTATCATTGGGGATGGGATGGAATTGCATTCACTGACATCCTGGTTAGAAAACTAAACCTAAAACGGAACAAAGAAGCTCAAAAATACAATTTCTGAATTTTTTTTAAATAGAGAAATAAAAACTTTCTTTTTCAACACAATTTGGAACATTTTTGATGATATCAATCCGATGAAATAATGATTCGTAGAGTATTGTTCCTAAATAAAATTATTTGTTCTCTTTTTCTAGCTAAGGATAAACAAAACTCACTATGACAAAAGCTAATATAAAATGCTAAGTTAAAGGATATAAGATATTAAATTAAATACTTTTAGTTTTAAAGATAATGTGAAACTTATGAAGGTAGAATCAAGAATTCGTGAGAAACATTCATGTTAAAATGGAAAGTAATGCAAAGGGTCATTTAAATCTTGGAATTTCACTTTCTAATGCTTGGAATTTGATCTTGGAACGATAAATACCAGTATAGGAATGAAAGGAATACTTATGAAATGCACAAAAGAGATTGGGGCTTTAATAGTTTTGAATAATCAAATTATGTTTTAAAAAAACTTACCAATAAGGAACAAAGTAGTAAAGGAAGAGGAAGAAAAAAAGGTTGACTATAGTCTGAAAATGTTGACAACAGTTTACCAAAAGCAAAAGAAAGAATAATCTATCAAAAAAGGCAAGTAATATCATATCAAAACAATAAATGATGTTGATTTTAGGTTTCTGGTAAGATCACAATTGAAGATGGAAAAATAGAGTGATCATAAGTAGAGTGTTCATAAGTAGAGTGTCTATTTCTATTTGAAATTACTCATATGATTTCAATTAAGTGATGAAACTTGAGAGATATAAGTAAGCAAGTACTTAGGTTAATATAATTAATCGACTCAAGGAAATTTTGAAAGGGGAAAACTTAACAAAGTTGAAGGGATGAAGTAGTGATGACAAAAAGCTTCGAATCAGGATCCCTATATAGAAAGTTGATGATAATCTCGTGTTCAACAAGCACACGAGTTTTATTCATTTGCTAACATGAAAAAGCAGAAGAAAACTTTACAAGCACAAGAAAACCAAAGGAACAAGAAGCATATTGATCGAAGCAAAAAAGTGCGTATATGAAGAAGGAGAAGGACTACCATTCTGGAATCATAAGATCCTTTTTTGTCTCCTAAGTGTTTAAACTATGTGACAATATAGCAATTCAAAAAATGAGTACAAAATAATGAATACTCATAAGCTTAAAGGCTCCTAATTTCAGTTAACATATGTTATATCCTTTTATACCTTTCATCTAAATTAATCATAAAGAACAATTACGTAATGTGTAGTAGGTGAGAACTCAATCAATCATGTTAATCTTCCTATTGCATTTCAATTTGAATTAATGATTCATGAACACCAAAATCATTCTGAGACAAATTTCAAAACAATTAAGACCTATACAAAGATAAGTTAATACATAAGAAATAAACAAGTTTTAAAAAATATTTTTTGTAAAAATTTAGAAAAAATAGCCAAAAACATATATAAAACAAGAGTAAAATCATCAAATAAACTAAATAATAAACTACCCTTCCCCACACTTATTTCGTATATTTTCCTTAATGTATTAAAACTAATGAATAATAATTTGAATAAAAATAAAACTATGAGAATAAGTGAGACTTCCTTTGTAAAAGTTAAACATGGCCAATACACCTCTTAAATGCTCAATAATGAGGGTGGAGTGAATTACATAAAAGCAAGGAAGGTTAAGTAGAAAGTGGATTTACCTGGCGAGTCGGGTATAGACTAACCTAGTGAATATAGGTAAAAAAATTATTGGATTGGATAAATATTAATGCAATAAATTTTTCAAGGCCTCTCTAATCTATATTATTGTTTATGATTTGAGTTGTTACGGAAAGTAGAAAGGGATGGCATTATGTGATTTTATGGATTGAAATTTTCCTCTCAATTATCATGATACATCCTTCTTGATTGGGTCAAAGTGGGTCTTATATCAAAAAAAACACCAATCACCTTACTTCTTATTACGTAAATCCACTAAATCTAAGTAGGGGATATTTGGTGGCAACATTTTACAAGTAACATGTAAATAATTATTTTTATTTCAATAACCTTTTTAAAGTACAACTAGTTGGGTAATCAAAGAACCTAGGATCAATAGACAATGACTAGATGTGACAACATGAAATTATGAAGCTAACCAACATCTCACTTTGACTTTTTCGATATACATCACAAGAAATAAATTCATCTTTATTTAATATAACATAATCTTTCCTACCTTAAAATGTTAAAGCTAGAAACCTATGAGCGCATTTCAGGGTAGGATTTTTTTTATAAAAGTATCTTTCAATTTGTTTGAGTTACAAATGCAAGCAGCAGATATTTCTGAATAATATGTAGTAGTTTCAATATCAATACTATAATCATGAACACTATTTAAATATTTATTAATGGTGGCATATTCTATAGTAATAAAATTTAATGTAATAGAATTCAAGGTGAATTCAATAGGTCTACTAATTTTAAAAGTAGTGTAGAATTCACATATAAGCTCAATACAGGTAAGGTATTAAATGGAAAAATAAGTGTGGCACCTAACATTATCAATCAATTTAAGCATCAGAGTTCTAATGTTCAAAGAATCTTTAGTAAAGTGATGAATGTGCTTATAAGGAATGATGGACTGCTTACAAAACTTGAATACCTTTATTTATTGCTTATTTCTCAAACTTAAAGATGCCTATTCAAATCTCTATGAGGGAGGTAAAATGTGCTTGTTTTTCCGTAAAAGTGTTCTAGTATGTGGTTTGTCATTGTGTTCTAGTATGTGGTTTTTCACTTACTTATGCTAGAGACTCAGTTGAAGCCGATGAAGAAACATATGCTTAGGGCATCGTCAAGACCCTTACTCTATTCCTTTCTATTCAGGACAATAGTCTTTTCAAGTCTATATTTGATCTCTCTATTAGAGACTTCAACTTGTTAATTAGTTTGTTGATGGTAAGCAGTAGAAATGAAACGAGTGACATTATATCACTTTAATAAAATCTTTACCACTTTATTGTAAAAATGCGCTCCAGGATTACGAATTCTTATATCGTGAAAATGTTAATCTTAAGAAAATCTATAACAATTTAAAGTAATTAATGAAGGAAGATTTCGCTTTCACCCACTTTAAAACATAATCCACAGTAAGAAATATAAAAATATTGCTATAAGAAGGGGAAAAAGGACTCATAAAATCAATACCTTATATATCAAATATTTTACAAGTAAGGATCTTCCTAAATATAGTATGTATCATCAGTCTTTATTTTATCCTTCTAAGCTCTAAATAGGTTAGTTAGTAGTGTTTTAGGAACGAAATGGTTGACTATATTGGCATACTATTGTATAGTCTCTTGAATGAAAAAGAGATGCTTGTGTGAAAAATTGTCATTTAATGGTTATGGCACTTCACTTATGATCAATCTGTTGAGATAGTCAGCTATTAAAATTTTCACCTTTCTTGTCACTTATTGTCAAATTAAACTCTTATAATAAGAGTATCCATGAAATGATTGTTAACTTTGCCTCTTTCTTTGAGAGAAGATACTTGAGAATCGTATGATGAGAATAAACAATTACTTTAATGGAAAGCAAATATAGACATAACTATTCTAGAACAAAAACAATAACTAGAAGTTTTTGCTTCGTGGTGGTGTAGTTACTTTGCACATTATTAAGTTTTCTTAAAGCATAATAGTTAACACGAGAAGCGTTCTAATTTTTTATCAAAGAACATCACTAACATTATAGTTACTCACATTGCACATAATTTTGGAAGGAAGATTCCAATTTGGTGGATGAATTATAGGTTTAAAAGCTTGTAAGTCCTTCATCTTGTCAAATTTTGCTTTACATATATCATCAAACTCAAATGCCACTTCTTTTTACAACAATCTACATAAGGGTTGAGCATTCTCAAAAAAGAATTTGATAAAGCATCGATAAAAGCTTGGAAAACTAAGAAAAAAACAAACTTCTTATACATTTACAATGTAAGCCAAGGATTTAATCACATCTATCTTTTCTTTTTCTACTTCTATTCCCCTAGGGCATACAATATGTCTTAAAATAATGCTTTGATCAACTATAAAGTGACATTTTTCATAATTAAGAACAAGGCTTTTCTCTATATATTATTTCAAAGACTTTAGTTACATTAGCCAAACATTCATTAAAAGAATTCATAGATGGTGAAAAAATTTATAAATACGTCAATAAGTTGTTCAACATAATCTTAAAAGATGGTTACCATACATCTTTAAAAGGTGGCAGGTGCATTGAAAAGTCTAAATGACATACACCGATAAGAAAAAGTATCAAACGAGCATGTGAAGGTGGTTTTCTCTTAGTCTTCTAGCATAACTAGAATTTTATACAAACATAAATAACCATTAAGACAATAAAAGTGATAACAACCATCAAAACATTATAGTATCTGATTTGTAAATGAAAGTGAAAATTGATCTGTTTTAGTTGCAGCATTAACTTCTTATAAACAAACATGCCATCCATTTTGAACACACGTAAGAACTAAGTCACCTTAGGATTCTTAATCACAAGTACACATGTTTTCTCTAGAACAATATAAACAACACTTACCCCATTTACTATTAAATATTAGATAGATAATAAATGTATTAAAAAGTTTCAAAATCTCCTTTTTCACTACTTCCATCATAGTTGGATTTAATCTACATTAAGCTTCTCTTAAATATTTGCAGCATTCTTCCATCAATAATTTATGCATACAAATAGATAGACTTAATCATTTGATACCAACAATAGTCTAATTGATAGGCTCTTTAAATTCTATAAGCACATGGATCAACTTTTCCTCCTACAAAGTCATGAATTTACTAAAGATTATCACTAAAAAGGGTTTCACTCTCTCCTAAAACACGAACTATAAATGATAAGTCAAGGGTTTCAATTCCAATTTTAGTGCCTATAAAATAAAAGGAATAAGTTTTTTATAAGGTTAGGGTAATTCAACATTAACAACATCATACCTTATGGGTTTAAGGGATTCTATTTCAAAAACTACATCTTGAATATTAGAAATGATGACAATATCTTTCTCCAAATTCTACAAATTTTTCATAGTGAGCCTATTGCCAAGTGTGACCTTTAAATTGTTCTTATTATCTAACATAAACAATTATTCATAAAAGGACCAATAATATCTACAATCAAGGTAGATGATGTTAGCTCAAGGTTTATTATTTAATGATTTTTATGATAACGACATAATATTTGCAAATTCAAACTAGATTTATTTCCTTTTATTGTTAATGGGTTAATTCTCAAAAGGAATTGTGCTTCCTTTCTTATAGGAATCTTCTTTATGAACTTACCTTATTAGAAATGGTTTATTCGAAAGGATCCTACTAATTACAAAGGTCATATATTAGCTCTATAGTCACTGAAAGAATTTTAGCAAAGAAATATTTAAGGAAGGTTAGTTGAAGGAAATGCCTATTTAAGGAAGAGCCAATGCAATTGTGAATAGGATATACATCAAAAGTAAACCTTGCAAAGTTATATTTTCAAAATTCATCAAAAGCATATACATTTTTGAAAGGATATCTTTGTAAAAATTCTTTTGTGCGTTAGAAAGTGAAATTTTATTGAGAGAGTTTACTAAAGCTCATATTAAGCAAACCTTACTTTTTTATTTGAGAGCTTGTACAAGTTAGTGAAATACTACTAGTATGGAAGGTTGAAGAATGTTGAAAAATATTAACTTATGAGCTTAGTGAGGCTCATCAAATTACTACTTGATTTTATGGTGAAACACTCAAGTTGGATGCTTGGGGACTGGACATAGGCTTAGGTTGTAAGCTGAGCCAGTATAAATCAAATGCGTCCTTCTCTCTCTCTTCTCTTGACTTTTAAATTTCCATATTATATTATGTGTGTGTTTATTTTAGCAAGAGGAGCCTTCACTTTATAACAAGCTCTTTATGTTTTTAACTTGCAAGAGGCTCTTTTCATTTTTAACAAGTGCCTTCTGTTTTAAATTATTTTTAACATAACTCTTTGTTTAGTAAGATCCTGTCATTTAACGAGCTTTTTATCGCTTAATAGTCTCCTTCTGTCTCAATAAGATCCTATCCCATAACAGGCTCCTACTACTTTAATTATAGATAGGCTACTCTCATTTCTTTTTGAACTAAAAGTAACTTGCAAAATTTTTTTTATTCATACACAATTCATACTCTTCTTGCTTGTGTTTGCTTTATCATTTGGTATCAGAGTTTCACATGTTTTTGTTTTACAACACGTGATAGATTATTGCAAACAATCTGAGAAGTTTTAAAGGACAGTCCGTCTCAAAGTCTCCTTACTTTATTAGAAACAACTACTCATACTGGAAAGAGGAATGTCCATTTATCTCCAATCTATAGCTGTCGAAGTATGGTAAGCAGTAAAGTTGGAGCTATAATTCCTTCTTCCAACAACGTAGAAGTATGGACTGATGTTGACAGGAGAAATGCACAATTAAATGCTAAGACAAATCATCACCTAATATTGTGTTGTCCCTAGAAGAATATGAAAAGATATCCTACTACTCTACAACAAAAGAAATATGGGACAAAATACAAGTCATGTTTGAAGGAACGAATGAGGTAAATAAGCATAGAATAAGTCTTTTAGTGCATCAATACGAAACTATTAGCATGAAACGGGGAGAGACCATAAATAAATACTTCAAACACTTCAACAACATCATCACGATCTTAAAGAACATAGGAAAGATCTATCCTAATGACAAGCTTGTAATGATGATTCTGAGGTCACTACTAAAGGAATGGAGACTTAAGGTGACAGCTCTAAAAATGACAAAGGATCTAGACACTATTTCACTCAACTAGCTATGAGGAAATCTGATGATCCATGAAACTGAGCTTAGGTGAGATGAAGGATCCTCCTGCAGAAAAGGAATGATACTAAAAGCAACTTACGAATCAAGCAGTGATGAAAGTGACACTAAGTTATAAATAGATGAAGATGACGAGTTCGAGTTCAACTTTATGGTTAGAAAATATGCTCGCTTGTATAAAAAGAAGCTAAAAAAAGAAGGAAATAAGAAAGCTAGAAACAATAGGTTCCTGTCAAAAGGTGATAACAATAATAACAATACACAAAATAATCAAATCGTATATTATCACTGCAAGAAGCCTAGACACACAAGACCAGAATGTCCTCTTCTTCAAAAAGACAAGTCAGAGAATAGAAAATCTAAAAAGCAAGCATAACTACAGCCCAGTCAGATAAGGATGCTGAAAACTTTAAAGAAGAAGAATTAACAATGTTTACTTCATGGCTGAATCAAGAGATGATGAGGTATATTATTCTGACTCTGATATTGAAGTTGATAAATTGAAAATTGCATATCATGAATTGTATGATCAATATAAAAGGTTAACAGTGAAGTATTTCAAAGAAGTTGAGAAGTCCAAGAGCAATGATGCATCTCTGAAGAGTAAGATTAAATCATTGGAATCTGCGAGTGAGAATTTGGGGACCAGGAATATATCTCTTGAGGTTGACTATAAGTGAAAGGTTTTTGAAAAAGAAGCTCTAGAAAAAGAGTAGCTAAGTTGAAAATTACGTTGCTAAAAAATTATTCTAATAAGGTAAGATAGTTAGAAGAAAAAATTGCCACCTTAAAACTTGAAACGGAGAAAAGTGTTAGAAAGATCTTATCTCTAGAAAAAGATTTGGAAATTTTGTTAATGGAAGGAAGAATCTTGATGCATTGGTTGGTAGTGATAAATGTATTTTTTGTAAGGCTTAAATAGGATACAGTGAAAATAACAATATCAGGCAATGCAAAAACTTCTTTGTTAAATCTAGCAGTGGTTGTAGCCCAAACAATAAGAACCTGTTAAGTGACAAAAATCATAATAACTATCATTCATCTATTTTGTACGATTATTATGGTAAACATGGTCATGTTAGTGATTCTTGTAATTTTCATAAAAATAAATTACCTCAGATGTATGATTGGAGATCAAAATGTCAAACTACTAACCCTAAAGGACTTAGAAAATTTTGGGTACCTAAGATGAGATAATGCTTTTTGCTGATAGTTTTAAAACAAAGACAAGAGAGAATTAATGGATAGTTGATAGTGGTTGTTCGAGCCCATGATAGGTGAAATATCACACTTCAACTATATTGAAAGAAAAGATAAAGGTAATGTTGTCTTTGTAGACAAAAATAAGCAAAGGTAATCTAAATTGGTAAAATTGGTGATTCTGACTGTCCGACCCCAAAATTTTCTTAGAAGTTAGAATTATTAAATAAGAATTTGTTGGCATTTAGTCATGAGTAAAAATCAGAATTTTTGAATTAGAAATTTATGGAGTTTATTTATGAATATTTTTAATTACATATGGTTACATGGATTAAATGGAAGTGTTAGAATTAGGTTAAGGAGTTAGAAGGTATAAGAGTAAATATGGAAGGGTAAGTTTAGAAGATTAGAGTTTGTTTTAGATTAATAAGAGAAGAACAAATGAAGGGTTTGTGAGTGAAGAAACAAAGACATGTTCATGAGATTAAGAAAGAAAGGAAAGAAGAGCCTAGAAGAAGCTAGAGAAAAAGGAAGATAGTCTTGTAACAACAAGAGAAAAGCGAGGACGTATTGGAGAGGTTAGGGAAAAAGAGAGAGTTGTGTAAAGTAAGAAAGAAAGAGAAGGAAGAAGTAGAAGAAGAGAAGCAAAAACCGAACTAGAAAATAAGAAGAAGGAAAGAAAGATAAAGGAGATAAGAAGTGGAAGAAAAAGGTTCAGCTAAGTTTTAGGTAACCCTTTATCTATTTTCTTGCTTTAGTAGAAGAAGAAACTAGTGAAAGTAGGTTTTATGTTAAAAATGAAGAGAAAGAAGAGAACCAAGAAATTAGTTTTCTTAGATCTTTATGGATCTCTAACTATATCTTAGTTCTTCTAGCCTAAATAAAGCTTATTTTTTGGATAATAGAGCTTTATAGAAGTTCTATTCTTATATGATGTTTAAATGAAAATATGTTTGTTTGAAAGGAATCAAGAATATCGAAGGCGAGAGCAAGAGGAAGAACAAACTTAAGTTTGAAGTTACAAGTAAATAGGCAGTAATACGTTTATAGTCATTATGTTGATGAGATAAATTATTTGCTTGTATATGTACTTAAATGCTTGCCTTTTTATCATTGTGAATTTGGAAAAATGTTCTGACAATTTAATATCATGTTTGCTTTGCAAGAATTTTACTTCTTTCATGGTAATGAAAAACAGAAAATTTAAGAAGCATGAAAATATGAATATGATATGAAACATGTAAGCATCAAAATTTTGCTTATGTTAGCAAAAGAGATACCATTTCATTTGTCATTTGCATGTTAACCTATAGCCTTCTCCTGACTACTCGCTTGTGGCATATGAGCTCCAAAAAATAGACTCATTTCGTTCATGGTGTAAACTTCAGTTTTGTCATTTTAATTTCATGAGATGTTCTCAAGCCATTATATATGTGCATTTTGCTTTAATTTGTTAAACACGTTATATGACTGAATGTTATGTTTTGATGATTGAAAAATATGTGATTTGTTTTGAGTAATAATATATTATCTGTGAGCTCAAACTATGAATAATCTGATTGTTATATTTATATGTGATATAAATTTATGCATATGTTTGGTTGTGTGCGTGGTTCGTCGCTAATGGCTATAACCGTATTAGTCACTAAGCTTCACAGCTTATCCTATTATTTTCCGCTCTTCAGGTGAAGAATCAGCAGATCATTAAACCTTACAAAAACTTCTGGAAATCTCCAAGAAATATTTCATTTGTAACTAAGTTAGTTTAGATATTTTTTGGTAGCTTTATAAACATGTTAGGCATGAGCATCCATATTGTATTTTTTTATTTTGCTACTGAAGTGGCTTTTGTTTGTAATTTTAGCAATTTACAAACTCTATTTTATTTAAGAAATGAATGACAGTAAGAGTAAGAAGAAATATTTGTCTATTCATATCCAAATTCCTCTTCTGTTAAATTGCTATATTTTTTGTTGGGAAAGAAATTGATAGATGTTGAAGACTTTTGAATAGATTTTTCTGAAGCAATTTTTTTTAGTGGGAGTCTTATATGTATGAATTGTGTTTATTGGATTTGGGTCTTTTCTTTTTGTAAGAATGTATATTAACAAATGAGAGAAAAAGGGGATTAAAATGTGTTCCAAATCTTTAATGAATAAACTATAATGATCTAAATAGAATTAGACAAAATTATCTTCATAAAAGTTATAGCTATTTCTCTTAGCTTTCTAACGACATAAAGTTTATAATTTTTGGACCTCAAGATTGAAAGTTATGGAGATTAGAAGTGGGTGTCCAAAAGTTACACTGTTCATTGAGCTCGATCGTGCAAATGCCATTTTTACCAGAAGTTTGCGATCGTGCACAAGCACGACTGCGACTTCTGGCAGTCCCGCCTATGACTCTTGTTGTCACATCCATGGCATTTTCAAATAGACGGCCATGACATTTTTATATTTTTTGTTTGTTTGTTTATTTGTTTTTACTCCCGCCAAGAATTTAATTCTTTTTATCTTGATATTAGTGTTATATAGTTATATATACACCTTTATTTTAAAAGTCTCTTAATTTTTTGACGCCTTGTCACTGCGACATAAGAACTGACCCATGGTCAACATCTTTGGTATTAAAGCTAACATCTTTGGTATCAAATCCCACGGTTTCTAAAGATTCTTAGGCTTAAAATATGCCATACTATGAAATATATGATGTGTGATAAAGTGTTTGTATTACTAAATTACTTGTTTGCATTGTTGAGTTTATTGATTACATTAAGTGACATGCATATCATGCATACATATAGAAAATAAGATTAAAAGGAAAAATAAGCTAAAAGATAATGTCTTATTAAAGGAGTAAAATGCCACCTCGAGGAAGAACACGAGAAGTTTTGTAAGGATCTGCTGCATCTGATTCCCTACCTTTAGAGAAGGGTACTAAGGAGTATAGAATCCCAGTAATTGCAACTGCATGAGTCACATGTATGAACTTTCGTTAAGAGTTTGAGCTATTAGAAATAATGAGAAGAATGGTGATTTGTCAGAGTGTAAGACAATGAAAGTTTGTGGATATCTTGAAATAAGAAATACTACATAGTCTGATATGTTAGTCATAGATTCAGTATTTATGGTTATGTTAGTGAATATGGTAACAAAATTTTGTTGTGGATATATACTTGAATTGATATGGATGTGAATATATTTTCATAAATTCACTGAGAAAGAAATAGAGACATAGGTAGAAATGACAAGATTTAAAGTGTACAAGCAAAGTGGAATTGAAAGGTTGAACTTGGAATTAAAAATGATTGTTTAATTAATGTGATAAGGGTTATGATCTGGTATAAGATTGTGTTAATGGATTTAAGATTAGAATTTCAAGATGGTTATGTGTCTATAATTTTGAATTGATTAAGAACGTACTATGGAAGATGAAATAAATGATAGTGATATATGTAGAAGTTCTTAAGGTTATGTTGACCAATTATTATAAGTGCATATTTGATAATGTGGTTACATTGGTCGATAATGTGATTAAGAATATATGAATTCTATATTTGGATATGGTATAGGAAGTAATCTATGATCCCTATAATTAAAATCATGAGATGAATCAAAGTAACGCAATGGAAATATGGGATTATGTGGTTATGTTAAAAAGGTAACTACTATGAAGAAGTAACTTTTGAATAGTCGTAGAATATTTAGAGGTTGTTCATAATCAATTGCGATTGAAGTATCATTAGCATGAGATATTAATTGGTTACCTATCAAAAATACCTTTCTATTATTCTGATCATTTAAAGTGTGACAGTAATTGATTTTGTTGAAATATCATGAATAGTTGAAATTGATCTTATTGAGGTATTAAGAATGACTGAAACAGCAATGATGAATATAGTTGATTGATAAAGATTATAGAAATAGTGTAAATGATTGAGGTGATAAACCTTCTTGTGATAGAGATGTTTTATCGAATCATATCGCGTAAATTAAATGTTCTATTCTAGGAATGAATGACTATTAAACAAATCAGAAGTGACTATTGGAGTCAGTTAGAAATAGGACTCAGGCATAAGAAGTTCAATATGCTATAGAGAGTGCATGAATTTTGTTTAATGTAAAGTAGCCTACCTATATTATTAGGTTTATAAATTTAAGGTGATGTTTTTGTTATTGTTAAAGGAACTTAGGTCTGATAAAATTGAAATGTGAAAGTGATTGTATATGATAAATGCAAGTGAATGATTGCATATAACGTGAAAATTAATCTGTAGTAGAGTCTACGTGACTCAAGAAAAACAAAAAGGTTAAGTGGATCAACGTTGAAAAGATATGGAATAGCAAGTAGAAGATAAAATTATTTTGAGAGTATCGTATCACCTTGATGAGGTGTGTTACAGTTCGATAAAAAGGGTAGTGAAATTGCAAGAAAGCTAAGATATATTGAGGAACCGGTTAAGATAGTAGGGTATTTGAATAAGCAACTAAATCGAGCGATTCCGCTAGATATAGTCATTTGGAAGAAAACATTTGAGTGAAGAAGCTACTTGGGAGACGGAGGAAAACATAAAACAGCGTTAGCCCCATTTGTTTGATCACTTAGGTAAGAATTTCGAGGACGAAATTCTTTAAGGGAAGGAGAATTATTGGACCCCGAACTTTTCTTGGAAGTTAGAATTATTAAATGAGAATTTGTTGGCATTTATTCATGAGTAAAAATCAGAATTCTTGAATTAGAAATTTATGGATTTTATTTATGAATATTTTTAATTACATATGATTGCATGGATTAAATGGAAGTGTTACAATTAGGTTAAGGAGTTAGAAGGTATTAGAGTAAATATGGAAGGGTAAGTTTGGAATATTAGAGTTTTTTTAAGATTAATAAAAGAAGAATAAATGAAGGGTGTGTGAGTGAAGAAAAAAAGAGACGTGTTTGTGAGGTTAAGAAAGAAAGAAAAGAATAACCTAGAAGAAACTAGAGAAAAAGGATGAGAGTCAATAACAACAAGAGAAAAGGAAGAGACGTGCTTGAGAGGTTAGGGAAAAAGAGAGAGAGTTATGTAAAATAAGAAAGAAAGAGAAGGAAGAAGTAGAAAAAGAGAAGCAGAAACCGAACTAGAAAAGAAGAAGAAGGAAAGAAAGATAAAGGAGATAAGAAGAGGAAGAAGAAGGTTCAGCTAAGTTTTAGGTAACCCTTTATCTATTTTCTTGCTTTAGTAGAAGAAGAAACTAGTGAAAGTAGGTTTTATGTTGAAAATGAAGAAAGAAAGAAGAGAACTAAGAAATTCATTTTCTCATATCTTTATGTATCTCTAACTATATCTTAGTTCTTCTATCCTAAATAAAGCTTATTTTTGGATAATAGAGCTTTATAGAAGCTCTATTCATATATGATGTTTGAATGAAAAATATGTCTGTTTGAAAGGAATCAAGAATATCGAAGGCGAGTGTAAGAGAAAGAACAAACTTAAGTTTGAAGTTACAAGTAAATAGGTAGGAATACATTTATAGTCACTATGGTGATAAGCTGAATTATTTGCTTGTATGTGTACTTAAATGCTTGCCTTTTTATCATTGTGAATGTGGGAAAAATGTTTTGTGAATTTAATATCATGTTTGCTTTGCCAGAATTTTACTGCTTTGATGGTAATGAAAAACATAAAATTTAAGAAGTATGAAAATATGAATATGATATGAAATATATAAGCATCGGAAATTTTCTTGTATGGGTAAGAGAGATATCATTTCGTTCGTCACGTGCACGTTGACCTATAGCCTTCTCCCAGCTACCTTCTTGTGGTATATGAGCTGCGAAAAATGAACTTATTTCATTCATGGTGTAAACTTCGGTTTCGCCATTTCGTTTCATGGGATTCTCTCATGTCATTATTTGTGTGCATTTTGATTTAATTTGTTAAACACATTATATGACTGAATGCTATGTTTTGATGATTGAAAAATACATGATTTGTTTTGAGTAATAATATGTTATCTATGAGGCCGAACTGTGAATAATCCGATTGTTATATTTCTATGTGATATAAATTTATATATACATTTGGTTGTGTGTGTGGTTCATCGCTAATGGCTATAACCGTATTAGCAACTAAGCTTCGCAGCTTACCCCACTATTTTCCAATCTTCAGGTGAAGAATCAGCAGATCATTAAACCTTGCAAAAAATTTGGCAAATCTCCAAAAAATATTTCATTTATAACTAAGTTAGTTTGGATCATTTTTTGTGGCTTTATAAGCATGTTAGGCATGAGCATACATGTTGTATTTTTGTATTGTGATACTGATGTGGCTTTTGTTTATAATTGGAGCAATGTATATATTTTGTTTTATTTGAGAAATGAATGACAGTAAGGGTTAGAAGAAATATTCATCCGTTTATGTCCAAATTCCTCTTCTTTTAAATTGCTAATGAAATTGATAGATGTTGAAGACTTTTGAGTAGATTTTTCTGAAGCAATTGTTTTTAGAGAGAGTTATATATATATGAATTGTATTTGTTGGATTCGGGTCTTTTGTTTTTGTAAGAATGTATATTGACAAATGAGAGAAAAAGGGGATAAAAAATGTGTTCTGAATCTTTAATGAATAAATTGTAATGATCTAGATAGAATTAAACAAAATTGTGTACATGAAAGTTATAGCGTTTTTCTTAACTTTCTAACAACATAAAGTTTATAATTTTTGGACTTCGGGATTGGAAGTTATGAAGATTAGAAGTAGGTGTGCAAAAGTTGCACTGTTCATCGAATTACATGATCATACAAATGCCATTTTTACTTGTTGTGACGGCCGTGACATTTCAAATGCATGGTCGTGTTTGTTTGTTTTTTTTTAACTCCCACTAAGAATTTAATTCTTTTTATCTTGATGTTATATATATATATATACCTTTATTTTTAAAATTACCCTAAATTTTTGGTACCTTGTCGCCGCAAAATAAGAATCGAGACCTGGGGGCCAACACTAACTCTACCTTTATTGATAACGTCCTCTTTGTTGATGTATTAAAATATATTTGTTGAGTGTGAGTCAGCTATGTGACAAAGGTTACAAAGTCATTTTCTATGCATCTCATTGTGAAGTTTTTGATATTTATAATGATAATATTGTGTTTGTTGATCCTGAAAATCAGAATATATATTGTGCTCAACTAGAAGACATGTCCTCACAAAGTATTGAGTGTTTTGTTTCTCTAGAAAAGGATTTGTTTATTTAGCACAGAAGATTTTAACAGGCCAATATGAGCATTTTATCAAAATTTTCCAAAAACGAATTAGTAAGAGGACTACTGACCTTAAAATTTGAAAGCAATCATGCTTGTGAGGCTTGTTTAAAAGGTAAACAAGTCACAAGCAATTTTCCTCCTAAAAATATTGTTTCTACTAACCAAAAACTTGAAATTGTGCACATGGATTTATTTGGTCCTACTAGGATTCAAAGTTTTAGTGGAAAATATTACGATGTTGTTCTAGTAAATGATTAATCTAGATTTATATAGGTTTATTTCTTATCAAATAAAGATGAAGCTTTTTAAGTGTTTGAGAAGTTTTGCAGAAAAACTCATGTCGAAAAAGGGTACTAAATCACTTCAATTCAAAGCGATCATGGATGAGAATTTGATAACAGAAAGTTTGAAGATTTCTGTGATAGTAATGGTATAACTCACAACTTCTCTTATCTAAGGATGCCTCAGCAAAATGGAGTTGTAGAGAGAAAGAATGGAACTTTGGTTGATATGGTCAAGGTCATTCTGCGTGAATATGGACTACCTTATGGATACTGGGAGAAGCAGTATCCACGACATGGTATGTACTTAATAGATGTCTTATAAGACCTATTCTAAAAAGGACCCACTACGAACTGTGGAAAGGAAGAAAACCACATGTTGCTTACTTTCGAGCATTTGGCTGCAAGTGTTTCGTTCTAAACAATAGAAAAGACAACCTTGGAAAGTTCGATATGAGATCATAGGACGCTACTTTCTTGGGCTACAGTTCCACTAGTAAAGGATTTAAAGTATAAAATAAAAGAAAAAAGAAGATAGAAGAATTGATAAATGTGGTATTTGATGAAGCACTACCTTTGACAACAACAATTGACTTAGATGATGAAAAGCATTCATTGGCACCTAAAAATACATCAGAGAATCAAACTACACCTATAATACCTTCAAAATTACTAAATCAAGAAGGCCCCTCTGAAGCTAGAATAGGGCAGTCTCCTTCATTTCAACAGGAGCCTATGCAATGAAAAATACTGAGAGAATGGAGAGGTCTTGATACACATCAATATATTATAGGAGATGCCTCTAAAAGTATAAGAAAAAAGATCATCGTTCAAGAACAACTTTATTGCTCTCATCTCACAAATAGAACCAAAGACAGTTGAATAGGCCCTTACTGAAGAAAATCGAGAAAGACAAACTGAATCAATTTGACAAAAACAAAGTTTAAAATCTAGTACCTCATCTTTGAAACAAGTAAATCATTGGGACTTTATGGATATTTTGAAATAAGCTTGATGAAAATGGTAAGGTGGTAAGAAATAAACCTAGACTTATAGCTCAAGGTTACAATCAATAGCAAGGTGTTGATTTTCACGAAACTTATGCACCTGTTGCTAAATTGGAATCGATTAGAATTTTACTTGCCTTTGCAAGCTATAGAAACGTCAAGCTGTTCCAAATGGATGTTAAAAGTGCATTCTTAAATGGATACATTAGTGAAGATGTAACATCCCCTCACCAATTGCTAGTGAACAGTGACATATGCATGCATTATACATGCACATGCATAGTAGATAAG
>JANZXR010378791.1:0-18039 GCA_027575705.1 Erythroxylum echinodendron
ATTATTTATATGTGAAATATCTAAAAATTATTGTTATTTCATATTAATTGTGATTATTATTTATTATTTTGATTTTTTGGGGGCTAGGTTAAAACTATGCAGTAGAACTGTTCAGTGTATTTTGCAAATTTTAAAAAAATTTAGGGATTATTTTATAAATTTTAAAAATTACCCGAAATGATACCCGGTGTTAACCGGTACCAGTACAGTACCATACTAGAACCCAATCCGATACTGAGTCCAATACGGTGTTCATAACTTTGGTTCTCATCCTAGGACTCATTACTCTAAATGTCAATGAAGACATTCTTCACGATACATGTACTTGGACTAGAGATTTCCAAGTAATGACCTCGACAAGAGGCCTTGGGTATCATCTTCTGCTATCGCAAAAGTGGTGAATCCTATATTAGGTACTCTATTGCCTTAGAATACTTCAAGCTGTACCCAATCACCACCCTATGAGCGACCTTTGCAAGGTAATAAGGAATTCAGTCAAAGCACACAATCAGTATCCAAGATATCCTTAAGTACCTCAAGTCTAGGGATACTTACACCATTGCTATGATGAGATTATCATTGGCATTAGAATAGGACATCCATGTGATGATCTCATGGTAAGTCATCTAATGTATATACTACCTCTAGTAAGCATCCACATCTCATCTCTAAACATCTCATGTTTACAGTTTCTGAGATCCACTGCTTGATCAAATTAAGGTGTTTGGCATGTACTAGTCTATCTAGATTAACAATGTCCAATCTCATGAACCTATGACTAGGAATAATTTAGATACTAACATAATTACACATGATAGGAATCTCAGTAGTATGATCACAACATAATTTCCTTCATACTATGTCATATATCATGGACTTCATTAATTTGCTTATAGATCAATATCAATTCAAAAATAATGAACACCAAATTAATGCAATATGCTTTTAATAATTATTGAAAACAAAGTTTGTATATAACTTTGTACAAAATGCACTAAAGGCGATTGCCTTTAGGCCACTGCTCTAACAAATCTCCCACTTGACCTAAAGCCAATCGCCTCGGTATCTAATCCCATAGGCGAGTACATGAGAATCAAATCTATTATGTGATAATGGTTTCATTAATGAATCAACAGTATACTTCTTAGTGGGAATTCTCTCTGTCTATACATCACCTCTACTAATGATCTCTTTGATCAGATGATAGATGTGGAGTACATGTTTGGGCCGTTGATGAGACCTTGGTTCCTTCGCCTACGTAATAGCCCCATTATTGTCATAATACAACTGTATGGTCCATCACTGCTAGGAACCATACCAAGTTCAGTAATGAACTTCTTAATCCAAACTGCTTCCTTTGCTGAGTTTGAAGCCATAATGCACTCTGCCTCAATTATTGAATTAGTAGTCATCTCTTGTTTGGAACTCTTCCAACTGACCTCCCTATCATTCAGTGTGAATATAAAACTTGATTGGGATTTGGAATCATCCATATCAGATTGAAAACTGGTATTTATATGCCTACTCACTTTTAGATTTTCATCTTCATATATTAAGAAAACATCTTTAGTCCTTCGCAAGTACTTGACGATGTTCTTGACAGCCACCCAATGCCCCTCACTAGGATCCAATTGGTATCTTCTCGTAACATTTAGAGCATATGATACATCGGGTCTTGTACATACTATAACATACATGATAGATCCTACTGCAGATGCATATAGGATCATATTCATGCGTGTCCACTCATCTTGTGTATTAGGACACATAGATTTCTGGAGTGTTATCTCATGAGTCACGAGAAGATACCCTCTCTTGGACTACTCCATGCTAAACCTCGTTAGCATCTTGTTTATGTACGTTGATTGTAAGCAACCTTTTTGATATATCTTTATAGATCTTTGTCCCGAGGATATAAGTTGCTTCATTGAGAACTTTCATGAAAAATTGTTTAGAAAACCAAATCTTTATAGATTGGAGCATAGAGACATCATTTCCTAGTAATAATATGTCATCTACATATAGTATAAAGAATATGATTGCACTCTCACTAGCCTTCTTATACATACAGGGTTCATCTGAATTTTGTGAGAAACCAATCTCTTTGATCATCTCTTCAAAGTGAATATTCCAACTCCTGGATGCTTGTTTCAATCCATAGATGGATTTCTCAAGCTTGCATACCTTTTTGCTATCATAGGACATGAAGCCCTCTGGTTGTGTCATCTACACATCCTCGACTAGATTTACATTTAGGAAAGCTGTCTTTACATAAATTTTCCATATCTCATAATCATAATAAGTGGCAATGGCTAGGAGTATCCTAATGGATTTAAGCATTGCTATTGGGTTGAAGGTCTCGTCGTAGCTAATTCCTTGTATTTATTGCCTTGCTTTATAGGTAATCACATTACCATCCACATTGGTTTTCATTTTGAAAAACCATTTACACCTTATAGGTTTTATTCCTTTGGGTATCTCAACCAAAGTCCATACATGATTTTCATAAATGGAATCCATTTCTGCTCTGACGACGCTAAACCATTTCTCAGACTCTAAACTCTTTATAACCTCTTCATAGGTAGTAGGCTTATTATCTTCTATGAGTAATACGTCATTCTATTCAATCACTAGAAATCCATATCTCTCGAGAACATAGCGTATCCTATGTGACCTAAAAACTTCATGTGTTGAAGAAGGTTGAACTGTTACTTCATCTGTATGAGTCACAGTCTCAGGTTTAGGCAATTGATCTGCATCTGTTTGAGCATCTTGAACTTCTTCAAGTTCAATTTTGCTCCCACAGTTTTGTTTTAAAAGAAACTCTTTCTTTAAAAAGACAACATGCTTTAAAATAAACACTTTTTATTCCTTAGCATGGCAAAATCGATATCCCATTGTTTCTTTAGGATATACTATGAACAAAAACCTGTCAGAATTCACATGAAGCTTAACGGACTATATTCGCTTCACATAAGCGAGGAAACCCAAACTTTCAAATGAGAAAGGTAGGTTTTTTGTTAGTCCACATCTTATATGGAGTAACATCAACTGACTTTTATGGAACTCTGTTTAGCAAATAAATAACTATATCGAGTGCATACTCTTAAAAGGATTTTGATAAATTTACAAAGTTCATCATCGAGCGTACCATGTCCAATAAGGTTCAGTTTCTCCTTTTAGCCACACCATTATGTTGTAGTGTGTAAGGTGGATTCCATTGAGATAAAATCTTTAAGATAATCTAAAAATTCTGGGTCTAAGTATTCCCTGCCTCGATCAGATCGTAATGTCTTGATACCTTTCCCAAGTTGGTTTTCTACTTCATTTCTGAATTGTTTGAATTATTCAAATGCATCAGATTTGTAACTCATCCGATACAGATACCCATATCGAGAATAGTCATTGATAAAGGTAATGATTTAAAGAAAATCACTTCTGGCATGGATGGACATCAGACTATATACATATGAATGTATTAGGTCTAACACTCCAATCGTTCATTAACCCGTTCCCTTAAAGGGTAACTTAGTCATCTTGCCTAATAAACATGATTCACATATGTCATATGATTCATAATCAATGCCATAAGTGATTTGATTTTAAATTATCTCATTTACTAATATGTAAGTTTCATTGCATAATGTACCAGTACCATAAAGCATTCCACTCAAACTAATAGACCAACCATTGCTATTGAAAGTCAAATGGAAACCAACTTTATTTAAATAAGAAATAGATAATATGTTTTTTGTTAAAATAGGTACAAAATAACAATCATCCAGTTTAATTACAAGCCTACTAGGGAGTGATATAAAATAAGTGCCTACAGCTAATGCAGCAACTCTTGCTTCATGAGCTGTGTACTATCCTTGAGGCCCTGCATATCATTACATATGTGTGAGCCACAAGTAGTATCTAATACCCATATGTTATGATTAGAAATAGTATTAACCTCAATGAAAAACATACCTGAAGGAGCCGGGGCATCTAATGCCTGCTTCTTCTTCAAGGACTCTAAATAGACCTTATAGTTTCGCTTTTAATCGCCATTCTTGCCATAATGAAAGCAAGTTCCTTTTGTTGCAGTCTCTTTGGGTTTCTTTTTGGTTACATTTCCTTTTGGTTTCTTGGACCTTTTCTTCTTTAGATTCTTTTTTCTTGAGCCAAAAGAAGAAGAGTCCACCACTAGCACTAGCTTTCTATCCTTCTTGATAGCTTGCTCTACTGTTTTGAGCAGATTTATCAACTTGAGAATTGTCGTAGAGATTTAGTTCAACTGATAGGTCAACACAAACTGTGGATAACTATTATACAATCCAACTAGAATTAATTCAATACTTAATTTATAGTCCATAACAAAACCCAAGGTGACCAACCTCTCAATATAACCATTCATCTTTAGTGCATACTGTACTGCAGTTTTTCGTGGAGTGATCTTAGTCATTAAGAGAAACCTCGAGGTCTCGAACTTTTTAGACCAAGATTGCTCATCAAAAAGATCTCTAAGATGAAACACTATGGTATTAACATCCATAGACTCATGTTGCTTCTACAGCTCAGGTGACATAGAGGCTAGCATAGTGCAAGTAGCCATGTCACTATCTTTGAGATGCTTACGATATGCTTTCTGATCCTCATAAGAAGCATCAGCAGGGGGATCAGGAAGTGGAATGTCTAGGATATAGCCTATCTCCTCAGATCTGAGAACAATCCTCAGATTTCTTAGCCAATTAAGAAGATTAGGTCTAGTAAATTTATTAGAATCCATAATTGAGTGAAAATTCACACTGGTAGGCATCTTCAATCAACCTAAATATGAAGAGAGAAAGAATGTTAGAATATAAATACATGTATGATCATAAAGACTTCCATGACATGCATATAACTCCCACTGGTTTCAAAGAATCTATAACCTTCACTACGAATCTAAGAAAAAATTATGACAAAGTGTCCTAATGGGCCGATATCCGACATTACTAAGAATGACCTAGGGTTTACCCAACAAGCCACCTTAGGTCAATCGGTAGATATCGGTCATATCAATTGCATCATAGAAACAACTATCATTTAGTTCTATGAACTCGTGATGTATACACACACATTGGGTTATTAGCTCCTGATGTGTGTACTTTTGATGTATGCTACCCAATTACGCCTCTGTCTAGTTGACATTGAGTTTACTTAACAAATCAACGCTTCTAGTGAAAACCAACCCATTAATCTGAAAATCTTATTTCCATAGTTTGAACATATTCATATAGAGTGGGCTTGGGTTTACCCAACAACCCTAACTCTAAAAGAATTATGGTACTACCTAAGTATTTACATAGTAGTTAGACTTAAAAGCTCTCTATTGAGTTGATCTTATTAAATATCTATGACTATGAATTCATACTAGGAAATTGAGTAATAGTTCATCCTATCGGTGTGGATTACGTCTAAAGGAAGTTAGGATTGGTACAAAAGGGAAGTTAGATATAGTATTCAACAGGAAATGTAAAATGTTCCCATCTCTTAGCACATCAACCATAATAACTGGAAAATTACTAAGAGATTACTAGACAAGTTATTCAGTTCTGCAACTTAATAATTACAAAAGTTTATTAGGTTATTCAACATTTGAATGTTGAAGAAGTAATTTGTGAATATATCTCAAGGATGGATATACTTATTATGGTTGAATTCATTGAGGATTAATTATTGATATGAGTAATAAAAGATTGACTTTTGATATGTTTAAATGTTATGGCCTTATAAAGTGATTGATTAGAATAAATATCAATTTTAACATAAAATTTTATGTTAAAGGTCAAGCCTATTTTTGATTGTAAAGTGATTTATGGATTCATATCAAGTAATGTTATGGATGACATTGTAATGGAATCTTTTAATCAAGAATGATTATTGAACAATATTTTGGGGAGAAATAATCAGTTTGACGTAAGCTTCCAATTATGTGTATATTAGCATATCAATTGTAAGTATTAAACATTCATTATTTTATGTTTCTTTTGATGTAAGTCAATTGTTATATTTCTTGAAACTTAGATGAATGAAAATGGCAGTAAAATTTTTAAGGAAATGTGAGTGAAAAGTTTTGATCTATAATCGAGAATTGTCCCATTAGAATTTAGAGCTATTATATTATAGATAATTATATTTGCCGATTAGGATAATGATAAAAATTATGCATGTGACCTTTAAATAAGTATAACATGGAGATTTTAGATTATTAAAATTCACACACGGAGTTCTGAGGTACCTAAAATCACACAACTGTTTTATAGTATTAAAAATGGAAAATTAAAGATATTTTTATTGAACATCAGAGTTGCGCAGCGGAAGTATGAGGTATACTCCCTATTTGAAGAGAATGAGGTTTGATAAGCTCAAAATTGCATTATGAGATACTAAAATTTAATCTCTGAGGAAATTGAGTGGTTTTTATATGAATAGGATATTATGTTAGTGTCTTACAATATGATCTTAATGATTGATTTGCTTTCAAGAAAATGATGGAAACTAACAATGGTACAATAAATAGTTCATTAGTGGCTATGGATTTAAGATTCGAAAGCTAAGGAGTCCATGTGAGGCAAAAGAAATAGAAGAAAAATATTATTAAATTTTGTTTATAATTAGAAGTATATGAGAACAATTGTTTTGTGAGAACACTAATCACAAGTTTCATTAGTAGTAATCTAAGTAAATGTGAATCATGATAGTGTTAAATAGATGGTTTGATGTATGGTTAAGTTAGCAAGGTTGTGACTAAACTGATTATTAGTGAGCAATGATTTCGAAAAAAGACTCTCATATAGAGATAAGTTGCAAATTAGTTGGGCTAAACAAGTTCAGATAACCCCAAATAAGATCAAAAGTATACAGGTCAAAGTGATAGTACCTAAAATTGACAGCAGAGCTAGGTGTGGAAATGGAAGAAGAATTTGGAGTTTAATGTTGAAAAATTAAGCAATTTTTGCGAATCATTATGGAAAGGAATAGTTTACTTTAGACAATATGACAAGTTAAGCCCATAATACGTTGGCCCTTATGAAGTGATTAACAGAGTGGAAGTACAAAGAGTGGATATGAAGTCAATATCCATATTTTTAGATGACTAAGTTTGTTTAAAATTTTGAGGACGAAATTTCTATAAGGAGGGGAGAATTTGTAATATCTTAATTTGATTATTGTACTATATAATGTGTTGGACATGCATTTTATAGAGTATGCTCTATTTATGGAGTACTAGAGTAATTTAAGCGTTTAAATGTAATATTGAGACTATAACAGAGATCACAGATAGACCAGAGATGGTTTTTGGACTCAACCGAAAATTTCTCAAAATTTTTGTCAAAACTTTGAAAACTTACGAAATGAGTTCGAACAAGCTTTAAAAGTCGTGAAATATGCTTTGGAGATTTAAGCAATACTTTTGAATGAAATCTGGACAATTTTAGTGACATTTAGTGATTTCCAGATTCAATTTAAAAATTAGTTGGGCAATCAAAAGGTTATCGAATAATTTCAAATACGATGAAAAGCTCCAGAATTAGGATTGGAGTCTATAGGAACTGAAACGATCAAAGCGGAAGTTGTTTGAATAGAATTCAGGTAATCAGAAATTATTAGACTAAAATGCCCTTTTGGAAAATAATTGGTATTGATGATTTCAAACCCATTCAAAATTTTTAAAAACATCCAATCATTAAGTATTGACCCTAATTAGAGTATTTCACAGTCAATTTGAAAATAAGACGGTTATGGAATGTTTTCAGGATTTAATTCGGTTAGTTGATCAATTAAATGTATTAAAGGGTAATTTGGTATTTTTGTACTAATTAAGGACAATTTGATCTCTTTACATGATATTGGTGGGTTGATAAGTCATTAGAGATGACCAATGAGATGATGACATGTGTTTGATGAGTCATTAGTGATGAAAATAAGGAAGGTGACATGTGTAACCATTAAATGAGTATAAAAAGCAAAACTTAAGACATTTTGTTTCTTTCTTTCAACATAAACATGAGAGTGATGAGAGAGTAACATGAGAAACAAAAAAAGAAAGGGAAAGAAGAGTAGCCAAGGGTGAACATCGAGCAAGGAGAGAGTAAGAAGAGTGTAGTCATTTTTAATGGAATTTGATGGTGATTTGGAGAAATCTTGAAGTATTCATCAAGTACACAAAAGATTGGAGGAAAATATGGTAAGTTTCATAGATTAAATTTATAATTTTTATAGCTTTTCTTGAGTGAGATGGATGTGTTTAAGATCAATGTTATCTTGGTATTACTTTCATGTTTCTTTGCATAGAATTAGTTGAATATGACAGGAGAGGAATGTGTAGTGAGATTCTCTCTTAGGCAAACTTGAACTTGTCCCAATGTTTAACCATAACTCGGTCTACAGACCTCCAAATTGAGTTATTGTGGTTGTAAATGAATCTTAAGACATATTAATAAAAATCTCTAGAAGGCACCTAGACCTAATTCGGAATGAATGATATTGAAATTTGAGATTTAAAATGGTAACCTGATACTACCCCTATGTTGACATAGCTTCTGATATTTGGTACTTTTTCAAGATTTATAAGTTAAAATGGCATGACTTTTGATGATATGGAAACTAGAGACATATGGAAACAAATTTCTAGAAGATCTCAAATCCTAATTCGAACATTTACTACATGAACAGTAAGGAATACATTGAGGTATAGATTTTAGACATGGGTCATTATCGTGACTCATCATACATGATTGTGATATAGTGAATTAAACTTGGGGAGATTGTGTTGTGATAATTATCAATGTGTGTGTGCAAGTGATAAGGGTGAGTAAGCTTAACATTAAGGTTTGAATTAGTTGTATATTTATTCCAAGGTACTTAGATGCGAATTTCGCAAGTTAATAAGTTAGAACAACTTGAGAGATAGTTTTTGAAGTTGACTTAGTTTCATGAAGTTGAATGTGATTGCCTCATTATTGCATTTGCGTTTAATTTTAATTGATTAGTGGGTGTTTAGGTTAGAGTTGTGTTAGTTAGTTAAGTATTTGTGTTTGGTGTGTTTTGTAGGTTAGAGCATATGTTTAAGCTTTAATTTTATGTGTTGGAGCTGCCTTTATTTTCTTGCCAGTCAGGGAAAATATCAAAGAAAGGAGGAGTTTCAGAGGAGGCGCAAACCAAAATAGAGGACCATTATTATGGCCAATGTGTCATGATCATGATAGAAGCATGGAGGAAGAGCCATGATTATGGCTAGTCTACCACGATTGTGACAGAAAGCCAAACAGGGGGCCACGATGTGGCTTATGCAACGGACAACACTCCCAACTTTTCAAACTTCATTTTTCGGGGACATTTCAAACCTCTGAAGCACAGGAAAAGACCTAGAGTTGCCCTAATTAGAAAGTTCTATAAGAAGGAAAAGAAAAGAGAGAAAAAGAGAGCCTCCACTTCTACCATTTTGGGAAAGCTTCAAGGGAGAGAAGAAGAAGAGAGAGGGAAGAGGAAGAAGAGGAAAGAGGAAGTTGGTCTTTCAACTCTGCTGCCTTCCTAGGTCTAATCCAAGTTCTTTCTCCTTTCTATCTTTATTTTTTTTCATTGAATGTATGAGATGATGATGGATTGTATGATGATGGATCTTGGATTATTGATGATGTTGTAACTTTTTCTTCAGGATTTTACCTTAATTCAATGTTAATATAGTCATTTTGTGTTATTTTCATTAGGTGTTGTGATTAATGAGAGTTAAGTGATCCAATATACCTCATGATTAAGATCTCGTGTAAGACCTGATAGTTTATTACAGAGCTTAAGATCTAAGTAAAATTATGGGTATTTTGTTAATTGAGAGATTGCAAATTCCATATTTTAATTAGGGTTTATGATTTAGGGTTTAATTATTATAACAAGAGAGAGAGTAATCCACCCTACGATAGTCTATAACCTACACCATAATAATGCATAATTTACTAGATTAGCATTGATGATAGGGAAAATCCTTTCTCTCATAATTTGGTAACTCGTTTTGGTTAATTCCCTTTGTGACTTTTATATTGCTCAATTTGAATTTCTTTTGTTTTAAACTTGCAAATTAAATTCTTAATTATCACTTTCCCATATTTACTTTTCTTTCAATTCTTTTTCAATTTGTCAATATTCTTAGCCTTAGATAATGTAGGATTAGATTAATTCACAATTCCTCGTGGGATCAACCTTTCACTTACTACAAATCCTATGCACTTGCATTATTTTAATGGCTATAAATAGTAAAGGTTGTCCAACTCCAACATCAAATCTATACTATCTAGAAGAAAGTCCAATTGAATTATAGCACTACTAGATTAAGAAGTGAATTAGCTAACCATAGATGAACAATCTAATAGGAAGTTTATTTCTTCTTCTTAAAGTCACTAGGAACATAGGAATGCTCAAACATTTCAGTATTAAAGTTATTGATTAACTCCCTATTAACTAATTTGGAAGTTGATGCCTTAATCAAACCTTTTACTGCAATGGAAGTTAAGGAAGCTCTCATTCACTATGAATCCAAATGAAGCACCAAGACCAAATGGTCTAAATATTTATTTCTTTAATAGATCATATAATCAAAAAAGACCATTATCACTTAATAGGGTGTTTAAGTTTTTCATCAATAAAAGATTGTTAAAGAAAGTAAATGAGACCTTTAAATACCCAGTTCATACAATTCAATCTCTTAGCCAGTGAGTGAATTTAGACCAATCTTATGTTGTAATATTTTTTATAAAATCATTTTTAGTATATGGACTAAAAGGTTGAATAAAGTCATTTCTCAACTAGTTGATGATTCACAGGGATCTTTTATAAAAGGAAGATTGATTTATAAAAACATATAGCTAATTCAATAATTCTTTAAAGAATATAGTAAGAAAGCTTTAAGTACAAACTGTGCCATTAAATTTGACTTCTAAAAGGCATATGAGTCATGGTAATTTATCCTAAATACTTGCACGATTTTAAATTCCTTTTAAAATATGTAGAAAGGATAAAGTACTGTATCACAATAATATGTCACAGAATATTGATGAATGGAGAGCCTATTAAGCTCATTTAAGGAGCAAAGGGATTAACTGTCCCCTTACCTCTTTACACCATGTATGGAAGTTTTGATTAGGTTAATTAAGCCTAGTATTATCCTTGTTAGAAAGTTTAAGTATCACTCAAAGTGCAAAACGTTGAAGATGTTAAGTTTATACTTTGTTGATGATCTTATGTTGTTCTTTAAGTTAGATCTTGATTTAGTGAGAATTTTAATGACAAATTTAAGCTCCTTTAAGTTTTTATCTAGTTTAAGCATTAACAAATAAGAAATCCAGCTCTTCATATCTACTAGTGCATTAAGTTATGTTAGTTGTTTATGTTAGTTGTTTAGAACACATTACAAGTTTAAAGCTCTCCAGACTTCCTATACGCTATCTTATAGTAACTATTTCCTTTAAAAGGCTTTATTACAATGGTTTCAGTCCTTTCATTGAGAGGATCAAGAAGAGAATAGCTAACTATTATAATAAAATTTTAGCTAGCTATTATAATAAAATTTTATCTCTAGTTATGAGATTCTAACTAGTTATCACCATTCTGAATACATTACATGTTTACTAGTTTGCTCACCTATGGTTCCTAAAATGCATCTTTAAAAACATTGCAAAGTAATTGAGAAGGTTTATTTATTCTAGCAGTGAATCAGGCTTTATCCTATCAAATGTGAAGTTTAATGAAATATGTTTGCCAAAGAGAGAGGAGTATTTAGTCTATCAAAATCACTAAGCAGATCTAGTTCAAAAAAAAGATATATAAGATTATGAAAGAGAAAAAAAAATCAATGTAGAATAGATTGATCCATGCTTACTATATAAAATATGATAATTTTAGGGATGTAAGGCTAAAGGTCAACTTTTTATGGTCCACGATTCATTTGCTCAAGCTAAGAGGAAATGTGAGGATTTGATTCTTTCATTAATTAGGTCATAGGGTTGCATCCTAATTTTTTCATGATAACTATTTTATCCTTGGTCCTTTAAGTGAGGTAAATGTATTTAATCTTATCATAAATTTGATTATGATAAAGATCTGGTCAAGGATGCTTTCAATGCAAATATTTTCAAACATATTAGTTACGTTCTTATAAGACTTCAACTGATTTCATAATAAAAGGACTTTATTCAATAGAGACATGATCTTTATAAGGAATTCACTAATCACTCTTGTAGGAACTTACTCAGGGAGCAACTCCTTAAGGAACTAGGGTGTCAAATGATTTGGTTCAACCAATCTTGCACAAAAATCTCATTTATTATGTGGTTAACCATAAAAACTAAATTAAATGCAAAAATTGGGCTAGGAAATTTAAAGTTATTTTAGGAATATGTATCCTGTCTAAAAGTTTTGATAGCACATATTTTTTGTCTTGTGTCTTTTAGCATTTGGCGAAACATTATGAGGCTATGTAACCAATTTACACAAGGAAGTAGATTCAAAATCAAAAGAATAAGGAAGGAGATTGCTTTTAAAGTAACTTTGACTTGTACAATATATAGAATTTGACTTAAAAGGAAAGAAAAAGAATGTTTAGGTCATTATCGACTGATGAAAAAAGACTTTTACACTCTATTACACTATTCAAAAAGCAAAAAATGTTGGCACATCATCTTTAACAGATTTATAGTGCAATATTGCTAGAAAACTGTTTGGTTTAGGAATGCAGATTGGAGCTGGCAAAAGCAAAGTGGTCTTCATGAGTTCTCTATTATTAGAATTTATGTTTCTTCCATGGGTGTATAATTTGTGAAAAATGCAAAAGGATAAATGAATATAGCTACAATTAGAAAGAGTAGAGTTAAGAGATAATATGTTAAACCTAGTTTCTACACTAAGTTGCAATGCTTGGGCGCTAGAGCAATATACACTTTGCACTCCATTGTACTATCTATTCCTTTATAAATATATTTAACTTTAGGAAATACAAGTATAAAAAAGGGGTAAAAAATATAAATGGGAACATGTTGATTTTGTTAGGAATAAGAAAGAAGAATAACATAAGATAACAAAATTTAAAAGTTCTATTAGTGGATCTTCTTTCTATCTAAGTTTTAGCTTTACTTCAATAATTTTAAAATTTCTTATCCAATTGTTTTATATATATAGCTTCAAAATTATATAAATTTTATTATTTGATAGGTTTTTCCTTTTTAGTTTATATTGAAATATTATATAAGTAGAGTTTTTCACATAAAAAAGATAGGAAATAAAAGTGATTACATATAAAATATTATATAATATCTTAAATTATAGAAAATTTTGTTATTCTTTAGACTGATCCTCTTTTTATTTGTTTTGAAAGATTATATAAGAATTCTTTTATATCAAAATAAACAAATAATAAAATTAATTACATATAAAAAATATCTAATTCTTAAAGTTTTAAATTAAGGGTGGAATCCTCCTTTTATAAAATTCCACTAGTGTTTAATCTATCCAATATTAAGTTGTAGACTCCTCTTCATAATTTAACTTTGATTTCAAAGTAAAGTCCCTCTTTTGTAATTCAATATGACATTAAAGTGCTTTCTAAAATGGAAAATTTTAATATTTTTGAGTAAGAAATATGATAATTAAGAGAAAAAAGGATCGCATCACTTATAAAATAAGGTGTTTGTTTACAAATGTAATTATAAATCCTGAGAAAACTTATTCTTATAAAATTTGTTCAAAGATGCTTAGTCATTCCTCAAATAATCCTATGTATTGATAATTTCTTTAATGTTAAAAGTGCAATTTAAAATTTTAATGTTTCCATTAGAATATAACTTATCTCCTAATAATTTAGAACATTCAATTTCAAATATTTTCAAAACATTTACAGTAAACCTTAGCTTAACAAAAAAATTTGATGGAGTTCAACTTTTGTTTATTAACAATAACATGAATTTTTATTATTTTTAAAATTTTTTAGTGGGCTCTCTATCACGTGTATGACATGTGGCACATTAGGGCCTAGGTACAAAAATTAAAATTGTTAATATTTTATAATTAGTTTAATTATTTTGTAATTTTAAATTTTTAGTTAAGTTTTTAACTAAAATACTTGAAATCTTTAATAAGGAAACCCTAATTATGAAACCCTAATTGAAATTAAAATCCCTAATTTGCAAGAAGGTGATGAATCTGTGTTCGATAGGTCTACTTCTGATCCCTTTCATCAATGTGCTAGTTAAACTATATACCCTCCTTTATATCCAAATACAAGTCACGAAGAAATATTTACATCTCTTCGTCTAGAAGAGATCTTGGAATCATTTGATGATGTGTGGATAACTATATCTAAAATTCCTCTTTTCACTCAACCTATAAGTGCCCCAACTCCTTTCATATACATATTCAAGGAAGAAAGTTAACGACCATGTATTATAGTACATAAGCTCAAAGCACTTTGAAAAGAAATTTAGTGACTTCTCAAATCAATGAACTTAAAGATTTTTTAATGGATTGGTCATATATACTTAAATATTGATACATTTAATCTATTACACTCATTGATTAATGCATATAAATGCTTAGAACACTCATTTTAGCTCATATTTGATTTTAGGTACTTTTCAGAAGCAAAGGAGCTAAAGTGACTAGAAAGAATACTCATTGAGCCATTTTCTCAATGTTCATACTTTATGGTCTTCATGGAGTAAGAAAAAGAAGATTAAAAGTAGAGTAGGCAAGATAGAGCATAAAATGAAGGATGAAGTGGCTCACAGCTAGACCATAAAATGTCACAGCCGTGAACAATCTCGTGACTATGCAATGAAGTGCATAGGAATAAGACCACTCTTATGGCCATGCAAAGGTTCTTCATGGGTGTGACATATAACTCACACATATGACACCCCAGTCAAAATTGTGAGGATGGTACCACTTGTCCTGATTTAACCTAGTTTTTACTATATAAAGCAATGTTATGTGATGATTGTGGAGAACTTTGATAGACACAAAAAAAACCTACATTCTTCTTCATTATCTCTCAGTGTTCAATAATAACAGAGAGGACAATGGATGATTCTTGGAGCTTGATAGAGAAGATAGAGGACTAACATCCCCGACGTTAGTTTGGAGGTGCAATTGACTTCAAGGAGCACATTAAACATAGTGTCGTTTGGTATCATTTTCTTTCCTTCTTTTCGGATTATTTACATTATCTTGAGATTAATGATTGGGTATTGTGTACGAATGTTTTTGATGCTATCTTTAATCATTTTTCATGAAAACCCATTGTTCGAACTCGAATACGATACGTAATAGTCTTACTAAAGGTCGTACGTGGCAACTAACGATTTTAAATCGTTAGGGATGACCTCACATAAGTTAAATAATTCGAGTTTGTGTGATTATTGCTTAGATTGGTATGCTTTTCTCACTTATAATGCCACTTTCCAAATAAAATTAGAGATTTTGTTCTAGGTTTCTTGATAGTTAGGTTTAATTAATAAGCTCTTTTTAATTAACTACGACCCAAGCAAAAACCAGGATTAACAGAGCTTATTGTTAATTCATGATCAATAATCTAAAGAGAGGGGTGAAGACTATAATTCAATGAAATATGTGAAATTGTTCTTAGGCTAATATTAAACCAAAGAACTAGATTTTAAACTATTTATCAATTTTATCACTTTGCTACTGTTTAATTTCCGTTGTTTTTATAGATTCAATTTTACTTTGTTTTCTAGATTACATCGAACCAAACCCCTCTGTTTCATATATATAGGTATAATTTTGGAAAGTAATTGGATTTAATCTCTGTACGATCGATCCAAACTCTCTACTGCTATAATTATAGGTCTAGTTTAATTTGTATAGTGTTAAAACGTACTACTAATTTTGGTGTCGTTGTCATGAGTTAATATCCTTTTCTTTTCTAAATTTATTTATATTTATTTTTATTTGTGGTTAATTTCTTTTCTTATTTGGTTAGTTACAGTGCATGACATAATCTTCTCACTCTGGTGAATTAAAATTTGATTTAAAAATTAAAAGAATAATATGCAGATTGAGAAAATAAGTTACACAAAGTCTCAAGGATCAATCACCATCTGAAAAGAAATTTAATTCTTCATTAAGAATTCAAATAACTTTTGATTTTCTTTTTGATTCTTCTAGCCGTTCTATTTTTGAATTTGATTATACCATGAATAAACAAAATAATGCTCACACTCTTAAGTAGTTAGTTTCTCCTAATTTTAATCATCAACCTTTATGCATTGATTTTCTTGCTATTGATGTTTCTTTTGAGCTTCAATCTGGTCTAATTCATCTTTTTCCTAATTTTCATGGTATGCTAGGTGAAGATCCTTACAAGCATCTCAATGAGCTTCCCATAGTGTGTTCTAGCATGAAGCCAGCTGAAATACAACAAGAGCAGATTAAGTTGAGAGCATTCTCATTCTTATTGGGGGACATCGCTGAGGATTGGCTCTATTACTTGCCGTCTGGATCAATCACTACTTGGAATGAAATTTATAGACTTTTTCTAAAGAAGTACTTCCCTGCTTTTTGAGCTACGAATATTTGGAAGGAAATTTGTGCATTTTGAAAACATTATAGGGGGACATTATATAAGTACTAGGATTGTTTCAAGAGGTTGTTTGCTAGCTGCCTGTACCATCAAATCATTGAGCAACTCTTGATCTAATAATTCTATGAGGGGCTTCTGCCACAAGAAAGAAGTATCATATATGCAACAAGTGAAGGTGCACTAGTAGACAAGACCCTTATTGAAGCCAAAAATCTAATTTCCAATGTAGTTGCTAACTCTCAACAATTCAACATTTGAGAGGACCTTCGACCATTAAAAGTTAGTGAAGCTAGTACTGCTATATTAGAGAAATAAATAGTTGGGTTAATATCTTTAGTAACGAAAATGGCAGAAAATGATACTCAACAAGTCATGGTGTGTGGAATTTTCACAATGGCAGGACATCCTACTGATATATGTCTAACTTCGCAAAAGACATCTATAGAATAATTGAATGTTTTCGAAAGCTTTTTGGGTCAACCACAAAGGAATCCTAGTCGAAAGCTTTTCGGATCAAGCACAAAGGAATCCTAGCTACCCCTATGCACAAAATTCAGGATGGAAGAATCCTCCATTCAACACTTATGCACAGCAAGGAAAACAACAAGATTCCTGTTAATAACCATATCAATGATAAGCTCAACCATCAAGTCCAAACCTTTACTAAAAGAAATTATGAAAAAGTTGACTCAAAATACCACTCAACTCTAAAATACGGCCATATAATTCCAATAACAATCAACAGCTAGAATTCAAAGTTTAAAGAATCAACTGAGTCATATAGATACTGCGATGAGTCGATTAGAGAATCAAAATACGAGTAAACTTCCTTCTCAAATGATTGTAAACCCAAAAGAGAATGTACGTGCTATCACCTTGAGAAGTGGTAAAGAAATAGAGGCATCACATAAGATTCCTATTATTGGAATTGATGAAGATTCTAAAAAGGAACTTAAAGTTTCTCTAGAAAAAGATGAAAAAGGAAATAAGGTAAATTATCAATCTCTTGTGATTAAAATTTTTACAAATACTTTGAGCCCTTTTCCTATTAATATGCCAAATTTCTCAAGGAGTTATGCACATCCAAAAGGAAATTGAGAGGAGATGAGAAAGTGAGTGTGGGGGAAAATGTGTCTACAATAATCAAAAGAAAACTCCCCCTAAAGTGTAATGATCTAGGTACATTTACAATTCCCTACAAAATTGGTGATACTAGATTTGAAAAAACAATGTTAGATCTGTTGGATCGGAAAAAGAAAGCATGCTATATTTTGAGAAACAGTAGATTTGAAAACTTTTAAGAAATCATTTTTCCAACGGAAGCAACAAATACAAATCATCATGCCATCCATACATGATATGGTATAATGATAAATCCTTTGCTACAACTTTAAATCCTCGCTGCGCTATCCTCTCCTTCTTCTTGTATC
>JANZXR010378848.1:0-18033 GCA_027575705.1 Erythroxylum echinodendron
TTAATTAAAATATTTTAATTTATATTCATTCATTAAAATTTTTATTTAATTATTTATATCTAATTAAATATATATTAATAATAAAATTGTTCGACGATTATAATTTAAATATAATGGAAATATATATTTTTAAAAAAATTTAATAAAAGTTTTACTGACGGAAATATGCAAAATTTCCATCGGTAATTGCCTAAATACAATACCGACGGAAGATATTTTCCGTCGGTAATATTTCCTAATTTACCGACAGAAAATTTTACCGTTAGTAAGTTTACCGACTGTATTAGAAACATTCCGATGCTAAATTTACATACGAGTAAGCCACTGGTTGGTAAATTTAGCGACGGAATATATCTGACGGTCGGTAACTTTTCGGTTGATTTTACTGACGGTTTACTTGTTCTGTCGGTAATTTTACCGACGGTAGACAAACTTTCCGTCAGTGAATTTAGCTACGGCCGAATCTCCGACGTTTTTGATCGTCGGTTTATTCTGTCGGTAATTTACTATACCGACAGAATATTTCTATATTCCGTCGGTAATTTTCGTCCCTAATTCACTATTTTCTTGTAGTGCTAGACGTCCTGACACTGGTTCGGAGGTGACATCGATCCCAACAACCTAGATTAAGCATTTTTTATTGTTTTATTGTTCCTTTCTCTCATTAGGAATTGATTATGTTATCTTGTATGAGTTGATTGGGTATTTGAATAATGATGATTTTAATGCTCTATTGAATCGTTTTCATAAAAATCCATTGCTAGAATCGAATGCAATATGTAATTGTTGTATTCCCGATTTATATGTAGCAACTAATGGTTTTGAATAATTAGAGATAACATAATATAGGTTAAATAATCCGAGTGTGATTATTTCCTAGATTGATCTGTTTTTTTAATTCTTAAGGAGGTTGTCCGGATAAACTTAGAAAGCTTATTCTAGGTTTCCCGATAGCTAGGGTCAATTAACGAGTGCTTCATAATTAACTAGGATCTAAGGAAAATCGAGATTAACAGAGCTTGTTATTAATCTATGAACGATAATTGCTAAGAGAGATAAAAGAACAACAAATCAATTAATTATACTTAATTAGGGTGTAGGCCAAGATTGAACCAAAGAATCGAATCCCTACCGAATTCTCCAAATTTATCATTTTTTGCATGTTTTCTTTAATTTGTTTTCATTAGGTTTATTTTATTTTATTTTCTTATTAAATCCAAAACCCCCATTACCTAAACATCAATTAATTTCATTTCATAATCTAACTAGACACTCCCTGTGGAATCGACTTAAACTCACCGCTGCTACAGTAATAGTCTAGTTATTTTATTTTGACTAGCATTACGATGCACCTGTCAAAAGATTACCATTAATAAATGAGAAGCTAAACAAACAACTTAAAATTATGATATTCTAAAGCAAATTATCTCCCCAAAAGTGTCAGAAGCTCTATAATTCTTATTCTAAATGGAAATAAGCCAAACAAAAATCCAAAGCAGGTCGATAAGATTGATGGAAATTATGTCTCCAACACAATTTAGAGTGAGTGATGCATTATTTTGCATTTGAAATCACTTTCCAACTTATATGTTCCTCTTTTTGGCACCATATTTGGCAACATGCATGCTCTTGTGCACAACATTAAACCTTGCAAAGGTTGCCTTCTGATTGATGCTTTCTATGCTTATAAGAAAATATCAATGTTAAAAACTGCAAGGGTACGACATAGCTGTAACTAGTATAGGCAAGAACAAGTCGATCTCACAAGGACTGTACGTACTAGTAATTACCCTTTTCCTATTATCCAACCATTAATTCAAATTGTGGATTTAATTAAAAATCAATATAAACAATTAAACTAAGATTAAAACAATAATGAAATTAAGTTAAAAGAAATACTTGGAAAAGTCTATATTAAATAAATAGTACCTATATGACGAACATCCTTAAAAATCTCTGAATATTAACCTTTTATCATAAAATTATATTATTGATTATTGGATCATGAAAATTCCTCTCTTATGTTAATATCTTTTTCAAGACTACTAACAACAAATCCGTTAATTGATTAACAAAAATCTTTCTATTTAAAAACCCTAGGATTGCATTATCAATTTATGAATTTCACCATTAGGTTTGAGTTCAATCTAAAGGATTTATGTCGACCTATCTTTAGGTTTGTATGCAACTCCTTCCAATTATTGTAGATCTTTTCATACAAGAGGATTTCTTAATCTCGATCATATGAAATTAAATCATGCACTAATATTCTTGATATATTAAAACAAGAATAAAATGCTTAATTGAATCGTAATAAACCAATCAATAAAATTGTATTAATTAAAAAATCAAATCATATGATTATCACAACTTACAGTTCATCACACCTAGTTACTAAACAAATTTAGTTCATACTCATAGAAAACAAACCCAAAGGTAAATATGCAAAAGAAATAATAGAAAAAGAAATCATAATTCTAAATATTTTTTTTTCTTCTAGTGGATCTTTTTGTAAAACTGGATTGGATGTTGTCATCTGTCTTTAAGTTTTTCTCATCCCTTGATCAGAACTATCACCTCTCTATATGTCTCACAACTCAAAATAGCTTAAAAACTTAGCTCCTCCTATTTATTATCCGTTCACTTCCTTTTCTATTAAAAAAGTAAGGTTTCCAGGTTATAGATAGGTAACTTATACGGGCATGTACGTGATTGTGTACCTCGTAAAAAACCTAAATTTGGGTTTTACATGGGCACAGAGACTTACACGGGTAACATGCACGAGCGTGTAGCTTCATATGACTATAACCTAAATTCTTCAATCCTCACACATTTACAAAGACTTACACAGTCACTACACATGGTTGTGTAGGTTTTAATTGCTTCAAATCATCGTTCCATATCACAATTTCATTTGAATTCTTCTCCCTTTGATCTAAGAAGGCAGTTATCACCTATAAATGCACTTGAAGGGAATTAAGTACAAAAATACTATAAACTAGTAAATAACAAGAAAATTACATTAAATATGGGTCTATAATTGTAGTCAAATAAGCATTATCAAGTATCCCCACTAAGCTTTTGCTTGTCCTCAGGAAAATCATAATCTAAATTATCAATCTTACAAACATCCATCCCTTATCAATCTCAAACTATCTATTTATACTCTAAATTATCATATCATATTAGTCAAATTAACATACAATTAGAATCAAGTTATTCTAGAACTAACCTTCATAAGTCAATATCAATAATAATAACATTGATAATCTTTTTGAAATCAAAAGCACAAATATTTACATCAAGATTTCTCTCGATTCACTCAACTATTTAGGCATAAAGTGTAAGAACTCTCAAATCAATACATAGCATAACTCTTAACCATATGCTTATGATATTATCATATCTCCACCACTTATAAGTAAACTAGAAACAAAAATCAAAATGTCGTAATATAAGGTTTTAATGGGGCTTATATAAGGTATGATTGGGATAATAAAAAAGGTGATAAAATTGAAGAAAATTTATAAAATCAAAACTGTAAGAATTATAAGAAACTTATTCTTCACAATATATAGGTCTTTCACATTATAAATCCATTGGTACTATAACTTTAACAATTTTTTTCACAATAAATCATGTACCAACAATTAAATAAATATTGGACCTTTTCAAATTTTAAGTTTCAAATAATCAAGTAATGTAAATAACCTTCAAGTTTCAAAGTAATACACAAGCTTCAAGAAAGATAAGATAAAGGTTAATACTGAGGTTATAATCAATGAAAAAGGCTAAACAAATGTTGAATCTAAGTGCCTTTATCACTTTATTGCTTCTAATTTAACAAATGTGGTCTCAATATGTCTAATGAAAGCAAGTTTTAGAATTATTCAACTATGCATAATAAGACACATGAAAGAATAAAAGAGCTTAAATATTGATGTATTTGCTCTTAGGCTCAAAAGCTCACAAAAATGGATCTTATGTGTGTAAATAATATGCAATCTCATTCAAATTAATCATCTCAATGATTTCTAAACATATGACCTATTAAAGCATTCTATTCTAACTTTTATCCCTTTGCATACTAATCCATTTCAATAATAAATAATGATTTCAAGTATTTATGGACATATTTCAACTTATTTAGGATATTAGTGAATAAAATTAAAAAAAGATTATAATAATCTTAAGAAAATTATAATCCCCTTCCCCATATTTAAAATTGTAAGTTGTTCCTCTGTATGCAATATAAGCACTAATACATAAAAAAAGAAAAAAAAGGTGGAATTTGGTACTTTCTTGAGTAACAAAAATTTCATAATTCTATTTTTGAGGAATTTGGTACTGTCCATCTGATATGAGATACAAACATCCTCGCAACATATACATAGAAAAGGATAAAAAGATAAAAGAAAATAAAAATAACAGTAAAGAAACAAAATACGAAATATGAAAATAAAAATAACATCAAATAAAATTGCACTAGTGTTTAGACACAATAAATAACAAGGGAGAAAAATAAGAAAAATAGATAAATAAAGAGAAAAAGAAAAGATGAAACCAAAATACTTCGACCTATCCAATAATGGAGGGTCATTGGGTCGTATATCCTCAAAAGGTGGAGGAGCTACTGTTGATGTACTTGCTCCAGATGATGGAGGTTGAAAAATTATGCCTTGATGGCTCTTTATCTGCAATAATAGATCCCCCATCCAATTAACAAAGGTCTCGAGCTATCATATCCACTCCACGATCTCCGCCTGCTGTACTCGAAAATTCGTTGAGTACCCATGATCTGCCCTATATGTCTCTCTAGCCGAGCTATCTTCAGCTGGTCTTGGTGTGATATATACACCATGGGTACCTCTATACTGTCCTCCTCTTGTGCAATCCCTCTCATCTGGGATGGCAGTGAATGTGGCTATGGTGGCTGCTCCAAGTGTGTGGCTGCTCCAAGTGTGTGGCTCCTCTCTAGCTCCTCCCAATGTTGTTAGTTCAAAGAGAACTCCAATTAAGAGGTAGATATCACCCATAGGTCCCCGTTGTCTGTATATCATATGCATATGTTTCATCACCTAAAGGTTTAGTGCTGCCTTAGTACCCATCAATTGCATAGATGGTAATATATCAAAGAACCCCATCCATCATGCAAGCCTCGTCATATAAGGCCTGACACAGATCATGCTCTACTCGCTTTGATGCCTGGGAAACTAGGGTAGGGTATACCCCAGGTGAATTGGTGTCCTCTTGCTCACGTTCAACAGATTAAACACGTCCAAATTCCTGACGACTCCCCAACTATCACCTTAATTGCGTAACGTATACCTCAGAATACTATATATATGTCTAAGTATAGGATGTCGGACTTCGAATACGTTGGATTCACTAGGGATGTAGTTTTTCCTCGTGTTAATCGTATGTCAAAAGTGTTGAGGGGATAATTCATATGAAAAGTCTATTCGTAGTGTGCTGTTCCCCTAGTTGTAAAGACCCATTATGATGGAGAATTTTGAATAGCTCATCCGAACCATATCCCCCATCATCCATAATTGGATATTGTTTGGATGATTCCCATTGTAGCCACCTCTTTCCACGAAGAATGTGGAGAGCACCTTGAGCATCAGCTCCCAATATAAAGACTTTATGGTCTTGAAGAATTGGGACCATGCACCATCATTAACAAAGTCTCAAACTTGACTGGCAGATTCATTGACTGGTAGGTGTTGAAGTAGATGGTTATTTGGAGAAAAGGGTATTTTTGAAATCTACAAGTTATTTTCCCACATTTATGTAAGTTTCAGGCATAATGATAAGATTGCGGATCCCAAGGACGCGACAATAAGGAGAAAGGTCTTCTAGAGATTCGACTAGAGCTTGTAGATAAGCCTGCCAACATTGCCTAGCCCCTAAAGTGGCTACAAATGTTGTTATTCAATGCTGGGGCCCAAAAGGAACAATACTAATGTGGGAAAATAACTTACAGATTACAAAAATATCCTTTTCCTACCCTTGTTTCTTATGCTCACTAATCTTTTAATAATGAAACCGAACTAGAAAGATGAAAATTAAAAAAAATAGCAAAATCAAAAACAAATAGTCTAATGTAAATAAATAAATAAAATAAAATAAACATTAATGGAATCTTAACTAATAATCTAATTAATCACAAAATTGAAATAAAAAAATATTGTAATTAACAAATAAAACTGATATATTATCAAATTATAAATTTAACCCTAAAATTGAAATTAAAACCCTTATCTAACAATTACACAAAATTAGGAAATTAAATATTGATTTTACGTAAAAATAAAAATTGAATGAAATTAAACAAGAAAACAACTTATATTAACTATTAAAAAAACTAATTAATCATAATTTCACGCAAAATAAGATAGTTTAACTATTAGTGAGCAAAAATCACACAAAATTGCAATCTATCAACCTTAATTTGAAATTTCATCCAATTCACATGCAATTCATCAAATTGAACCAATAATTCATATGGGTATGGATGAAATTCAACTATTAAATCACAATTAATCACAAAAATACGCAAAATTTTAAAAAATCTCAAAATCTTAAATCTAGCATTTTTGGGGCGAAAAATCCCTAAAAATTGTAAAACACCCAATTATTCATACATAAGTAAGAGAAATCAATAAGAATATTATCTTGGGTATAGCTAATTTGTCAGAAAAATGCAAGAAATGGTTTGGGAGATTGATAGGGCGATGATAGGAGAGTTAGAAAGAAAAGAGAATGTGAGAAAAATGAGAAATTAGGGCAAATTTAAGGGTTATCGCCCATTTACAAGGTCTACTACATGACCGTGTAGCTGGTCGTGTAGGTCACTGACCTGCTACTTTTTGCATACTTACACGATCTATTAAACGGGCATGTCTCTAATTGTGTGAGTCTACAAATTATGTCTAGAGAGAGTGTAGCTATCTGTAAATGTGTGCAACACAAAAAATAATTGAATAAACTTAAAAATTTTGCACTCAAAGTTGTGAACCATTAACATACATATCCTAACACAATAATTATGCACATTCTCTTCAGGATACTTAATTTCCTAACCTAAAACACATAAAAACTCAAATAAATCTTATTCTAACATCAAGATAAAAATAAATTGAAATAGAGTTTAAAAACAAAACCTAAACTAATTCATGGGTTATCTTCCACGTAATGCTTGTTTAACATTGTTAGCTTGACGTACTTTTCATGCTTAAGGCTGGTGATACAAATGAGGTTTTTGTAGTCTTACTATAGGTTCCATGACCTTTAAGTAAGCTATCTTTGGTCTATTACTGCCATAGTTTTATTTTGGTTTATTGCTTTGAACTTGCAAAAGCTTCAATGCTCATATAAGGGTTGAGTCCTATAAATTATTTCAAAAATGACTTATTACAAAACTCACCAGATTTAATGACATCAATTTGTTTAGAGCAGGATTAATAACATTAGACACTTTGAAAACAAAGTCTTCATCCCCTGCCCTTAATTTTAACTTGCCTTTGTCAATATCTATTAATGACTTAGCACTCGCTAGAAAGGATCGAATAAGAACTAAAGGCACTTCTACATCTTCTTCTATATAAAGAATCACAAAATCAACTAAAAAGACAAACTTATCAACCTTAATATGAAAATCTTTTATAACTCCCCTAAGATAATTTACATATATATTTGCTATTTACACACTTATCTTAGTAGGCTTAAGTTCACCTATTCCCAGTTTCTCGAATAATGAATAAGGTATTATATTAATTTTGGCCCCTAGGTTGGCTAAAGCCTTATAGATTTTTAAACTACCAATTTCACAAGGCATAGTAAAACTCCTTGGATCTATAAGCTTCTCTACTATTTTGCTTTTTATAACTTTTGAGCTCCTTTAGCTCACTGTAGTAGTTGATAACTCCTTCAACTTTTCCTTCTTTGATAATAGCTCCTTTAAAAGTTTCAAATGTTACAACATATACAATAAAGCTTCATCAAGCGGTAAGTTATCCTGGAGTTGCTTAAACATCTCAAGGAACTTGCCAAACTATGCATCTATTTAATCTTTCTTCACTTTTGCAGGATAAGGGATGACATGTCAATATTCCTTGACTTTTTTAAAGTGACCTTCACCTTCAACTTTATATTGACTCTTAATAGTCTCCTTCTTTTGGAAGCACTGTTCCACTCTTTAAGGTGATTGCGTTTCCTGGTCTTTAGGATTTGTTTCAGTTGTATTAGATAGACTCCTTGACGGTCTTTTAGAAACTAATTTAGAGATTTGTTCGATTTGAACTTTTGAGGTATGTTGCCTCCATTTGTTGATGTCTTGCATTAGAATCTTGAGCAATATTTAACATCATCTCCTCTAGAGTAGGCTTTTTAGGTTAAGGTGCTTATTACTAAAATCCCATTTAAGGTTTGTTCCTTGCTTGGACTGGATTTCCCTAAGAAAAATTAAGGTAATTCCTCCATCCCAAGTTGTAAGTGTTACTGTATAGATTGTTTTGCAATTAGGAGTATTCTCTAGATAATTCATATGCTTGAGCTATACTGCTTGATAGTTTTCACCTAAATGTTCAAGCCTGCACACCTCACACTGCATAACTTGGCTTTGTGGATTCATCATCAATCTATCCATTTTTTTGCTAAGCATTTCCACATGATTTGCAACTGTGCCACCGTGTCCACTTTATAAACTCTCTTTGGCTTATTATTCTTGCCCTAAAAAAGCACTACTAGTAGTTGTTCATTACCATGTCCTCAATAAGGTCTTGTCTGCTTTTAGTGTCTTTTTATTGAGAGTATTTTCAATCATTGCATCGATTAACTGCCTTGTATTCTGATTCAACCCATTATAAAAAGTTTGGATCTGCATCCAAAGCAATAAACTATGATATGGGCATCTTCTCATCATCTCCTTAAACTGCTCCTATGTATCATATAATGATTCAAAATTAGCCTGTGAGTAAAAGGAGATATTGTTCCTCAACTTTGTAGTTATAGCTGGTGGAAAGTACTACAATAAAATATCTTCTACCACTTGATCCCATATAGTCAGTGATGATCGTGGCATTGAATTCAACCATTGCTTAGCCTTTTCCCTTAAAAAAATGAGAATAACCACAGTCTTATCACATCATTTTTTGCTCAATTTATCTTAAAAGTGTTATAAATCTCTAGAAAATTTGAGAAGTGAGTGTTTGGGTCTTCATCTCATAGTCCATCAAATTGGACAAGCTGTTGTATAATTCTAGGCTTGATCTTAAAATTATTGTTGTTCACAGTCGGTTTAACAATACTGAACTGTGCTCTCTTTAAGTCCAGTCAAGTATAATCAAACATTGTCCTTGGTTAGTTTACCATTGTTTTTGACTCTTTAGTATCAACTTGACCTCCCAAGTTCTCTATTTGATGATCCAGTTCGAACTGCTAGTTGTGTTCTACATATATTTTTATGAGTTGTTCTCTCGATTTTCGTATTTGTCTACTAAGTTTGCTAGATTACTCAGCATCATAAACTAACCAAAAGTTAACAATTTATAAGAAAAAGAAAACTAATGAGTCAATCAAATAAAATAAAGTAAAAATAAATAAAGCAAAATAGAGTAAAAATGACTAGATTAATAAAAGCTAGGTATTCTTAATATTACTAGTCCCTTACAATGATGCCAAAAACTTAATTAATGCTTTATATGCTTATGAGAAATTATCAATGATAAAAACCACAACTATACGGTATAGTTGTAGCTATCACAAGCAAGTACGGGCCGATCTCACGAGGACTGTAAGTGCTAGTAATTACCCTTTTTCTATTATCTAACATTTGATTTAGAATTTGAATTTAGTTAAAAATCAAACTAAACAAATAAACTCATATTAAAACAACAATGAACTTAATACATAAGAAAAATGCTTGGAAAAGTCTATATCAAATAAGTAGTACCTGGGTGATGAATCCTTAAATATTAACTTTTAATATGCAATTATATTATTAATTATTAAATCGTGAAAATTCTTATTTTATGTTAATATCTTTCTCAAGACTACTAACAACTAATCCATTAGTTGATTAACAAAAATCTTTCTAGTTAAAAACTCTAGGATTGCATTATCGATTTATGAATTTCACTATTAAGTTTGACCATAATCTAGATGATTTATATCGACCTATCTCTAGGTTTGTATGTAAATCCTTCTAATTATGGTAAAATTATTCATACATGAGGATTTGTCAACCTCAATTATATGAAATTAAATCATACACTTATATTTCCAATATATTAAAACAAGAATAAAACGTATAATTGAATCTCAATAAACCAATCTATAAAATTGCATTAAATAAAAGATCAAATCATATTGTTATCACAATTTAGAGTTCGTCATATTTAGGCATTAAAAAAATTTAGTTCTTACTCATAAAAAACAAAACCAAAGTTAAATATGTAAAAAAACTAATAGAAAATAAAAAAAAATCATAATTTTTTTCTCCTAATGGATCTTCTTACAAAATAAGGAAATGCAAATTAGCGACCTTAGGTGCTTAATAAATAAATAAACACGCATCTTGAAAACACACAAGAACTCAATTATTACTCGATGTCCACTCCCAAAAAAAAAAATATCTCCTGTAAATAAATGATATTCCAAAAAAAGAAAAATAAAGGAAGCAATCAGTGAGATATCCAACACTACCGCAAAAAGGGCTTTAAAAAATGACATATTTGTAACAATTTGAAAATGTATTGTTAAAAATTAATATAATGTAATAGTTTTTAAAGTATTGCTTTTAAGAATATTAAAAAATAACAACAATAGTAATAATAATAATAATTTATTTTTAATATAAGAAAAGACCTTGAGATTAAAGAAATGGTTGAAATAAATTCTTAGGTATGAAACATTTAGAATTGATGTTATACTTCTAGTCATATATTTCCTAAAGGTTATTTACTAGGTATTTACTAATGATATTAAGCAAACCATCGATTTGGGTTCTTGGCTCTGTTTGCTAGTATGTTGTGAGAACAATGGCAGAAGTTGGAACTCCACCTGAATCCCAATCCCTCCTCTGATCAATGGAAACTACACTGCCTTCTAAGGTTTCAGAATTTTGTTATCGGGTAGAACTTGAACATCAAGAAGTAGTTAGACCACTGTTTTTAATTCCTCAACTCTCTCAACGCTCTTAAGTTATCGATTCCACTTTGGAGAAGACCCTATGCCTACTCTTTCAAATGAGGCAGCGTAGGAAACTCGATGTCACGGAGGAACAACGCGAAGACTCAAAATTTGCATTCTCATGTCTCTCAGATGACGAGATAAGCCAGTCTCTCTCTGTATGTTGTTCCATCATCATCCAATTCTTTTCTTAATATTCATAAATCTAGGGTTTCAACTTTTTCTTTTGTTTTTTATTGAAACTATCTTATTTCCATTAGTCAAGTTGAGCATTTTCTTAATTTCCATAAACCAAGGGTTTTTGTTTCCGTTTATTTTTTGTTTGATTAACTTGTCTTAACAGGGTTTGTCAATTTGTGACTTTTCTTAATATTTATAAATCGAGGGGTTTATGTTTTTCTCATGTTTGTTTTACTTGTTAGACTTGTCTTAATCAGGTCTGTCAATTTGGGGCTTTTTCTTAATCTTTATAAATTTAAAGTTTACGTTTTTTTTCCCCCTTTTCCTTCACTGTTTGTAATTCTTTTAATTTGGTTTGTCAATTTTGGAGAATGTTGTCAGTGCCTTTTGAATTAAAGTCTCTTTTAAAAATTTCTTAGCTATAAATGTGTAATGTTTGTCTCCTGTTATTTGATTCCTCAATTTTCTTTGTGGTATGATTCTTGCATTTTGTATTGGTTACAATAATGCTCGTCTTCACATGTAGCATTGTTAAGGCGTGTTTACTTTTAATATGCTAGTCTTACTCTTGTGCATATTCTGGAAACAGAAAAATAGTTATACTTATGGCGGCAAAGTTTCTAGTTTTCATATCTTAGTCCACATTCTTGATACTTATGCTTTAGATTAATCATCTAGGTGCTAATAGGTGTAGTTTATACTATGTTTGACTAGGTGTTTTAGTGTGTTTTTAGGTGTTTATTAAATGACTATTGTATTATAGGCTTATAATTGTGTTAATGTAAGTTTTGGTATGTATTCTAACTGTTTTTTTTGGTTTAAAGTAAGAATTAGATCTTAATTTTATATTTCATGAGGTGTTTGATGTGTTTGTATGGAAACAAGAAATTGAAAAAAGTAGAAGAATTCGGATGAAAACATGACACAAAACAAAGATTGAAAGCACGGAAGAGATGCAAGGATGTGCATCATCCCGTGCACGTCTCTTAGGCCATGCAAATTTGCAATTTTTAGCAATTTTGGTGATGCACGCTTAGATGCAAGGTAGTGCATCAGACTGTACATCTGCTAGACATCAGTTCCAATGAATTTCAACTTTTCTAGCACTTAAGTTTCTTCAGTCTTTTGTCATTTTAAGGCTATTTTTGGAGCTAACTTAAGTGGGGAAACCCTAGAAGCAATCCTAGGACCCAATTTAAGAATGTGAAAGACACAAAAAGAAGGCAACCGCCATCTTACGAAAGTGGATCAAACAAGGGAAATAAAAAAGAATGTCCAGAATTCCAACTTTCCAGATCAAGCCCCAAACTAAGTTTTTCTTTCTCTCCTTTTGCTATTTTCATCCAACTTGATATGTAAACTAAATTCTCATATGTTTATTGCATTTATGATTGTATAATTTCCAGATTAGGGTTTATTCTAAATTTATTTTATGAACTTGATTATTATTGATTCAATACATATTTTGGTGTTGTGATAATTGTGTATTTCATACTTGGACAATAAATCAAGAGAGTGATTCAAAAGTAATTTGATTAAATTGCGCAACGAGATTTGGTAGTTTAATAAGTCATCCAATTATCAAATCAACTATCATTCAAAGAGAGATCTTATGTTAGAACTTGATTATCTAAGAGATAACATCATATCTAGTTGAAAATGCTAGGAAGGTTTTGTGAATCGAGAGGTTGCAAAATCTGGAATTTTCGGATTCAATTAGGGTTAATTGGTTAGGTCTTGAGAGAGAGTAATCAATCCCTTAAGGAATCGAGGATCTACACATAATAGGATTAATAATCGTTGAGGGAACAAAATAATGAAAGAATAAATCCCAAGTATTCATCCTTGATCAACCTTACATTAAATTGGCAGCTCACTTATTATTTGTTATTTGCTTGATTTTGTTTAATTGCTTTAATGTCTGTTATTATTTCAATCATATCATTTTTTATTACCTTAGACAAAGTTAGGCTCAGTTCGTTTTAGCTAGTTCCTTGTGGGATCGATACGATTCGACATTACAAGTTACGATCTATATATTTGTGGGTATTGGGAGTTTTATTATATATGAAACTTGCTCAAAGCTAATCACTGATTAAAGTCATGTGGTACAATATGCGATTAGAGTTTATGTAGCTGCTTGACATCTTTGTGATTATGTTTATAAATTTGTGGTATGCTGGACCATGTGGTACGCTTTGAATCATATATAGCTAAGCAAGTGAACAAGGTTGTCTTACATTTTCCTATTTTCATTAGAAGTGCCTAATCATGGTAGTGTACTGTTGAAACTGGGAAATTTTTTTATATGATGATCTATTTCTGCATGAGAATTGTGAAATAATATTTCTATACTATTGCAAAGTAAGGTGAGCATTTCTAGCTTGTGAAAGTTATTTTCATTGATTTCAAGATCTCCCGGCTGGTTGCTTCAGGTTTGTTCTACCACGAAACTATATTGGGAGATTGGTTTTTATGATGTTTTTGGTTGGCTTTCCTATATTGTTAAATTTTACGACTGGGGTTTAGTAGGTGCAATATTCGTAATTTTGTAATGGAAAATAACTAGGATGGACTGATATAACTGTTATTCTTGGAAAAAGAATGACAAGCTAAAATTTTTTTCTTTGTACGAATTTGAAGTTAGCACTGAGGAGGCTGAAATGATATCCCCATATGCAGTCAGGAATATCAACTTTATTGTTTAGTTTTGTGCAGCAAAATGGATCCTATTGGTCTATATCCATGGTTTATGGGCTTACTTTTGTATTTATTAAGTATTTATCTATTTTATGTTTCTTTTGCTCTTCGCATACAAGTACATAGACATGTATATTCCTTATACATCTTCTATTCTCTTGTCAGAGTTCACACAACCCCAAAGTACGTCATCAGACCAGAGTTATAAAAAAAAAACAAACATCTATAACTTTGGAGTACTTGTGCTTGAAATCATTAGCTTATAAAAGGAGAGTTGTCTAAAAAAGCAAATCTCAAGGTAGAATCATACAAGAATTTTACGATTGGGCCTCGACATATAAAAGGTACCTTATCTTTATTCATTCTTTGATATATAACCTCAATGCTTTTAGTTTACGATTGGCTCTAGCTACACCAGGGTGCATATCTTTTGTGCTCCCTAGCATTTCTTTATGTTTTTCTTTAGAATAATATCTTTATATTAACATCTAATTGAGGAGGAGATTTTTAAAGAATTTTTCTAAAATATTCTATTCTTCCAAATCATACATATTAATATAAAGAATATTAGTTGAAAATTTTCTTAAATTTAATGTTGTTCATCTTATTGTCTTTTGCATTGAGATCAATAGCAAATTATTTTTTCTTTTTTTTATTTGTAAATATATTGCACCAAATATGGTGAAAATTTTATACCTTCTAAATTTTTTTTATAAAAAGAATTGAATCATTGTGTTGTTAGTTTCTAAATTACTTTAATTTGTCTTTATTAAATGGACGGTATAATAAAGTAGTTAGTAGTTCCTTATTTAAATATATAATATCCTTGTGGATTAAGTGGCTACACTCCTTCTTTCTCAAAGGAAGATATATATGGGAGATTGAGGAAAGTCCTTCTCACTCTTACTTCTTGAACCAGTTCATTTGAGGAACTTAGTCCAAGAAGATGGTTCCTGTAAAATTGGTAATGAGAGATTAATCACTCTATGGTTTGACAATTGGTATGGTCAGGGCTCACTTATCCATCTCCAAGTCACAACTATGAACTTCCTCACCTTTTCCTTTCAGACTAAGTTTAGTTTCTTCATTAATGGTAATTCCTGGCTGTTTGCTAACATTCTCAGGCATTTACAACCATAATATCTCCCAGATCCATCCAGAGTTGATACTTTTTATTGGAAGGACCAACTACCAAGTTGTCGAATAGGCTCACTAAGGACTTAATCAGACAGAGAAATCCTGAGGTTTAGTGGCACAAAATCATTTGGCACCAAGCTTTACCCCCAAGGTTTGCTTTCTTCTTTGGCTCATCACTAGAAATAAACTAAATACAACTGATAGACTCACGTATCCACAAATAAATAGTTACCGCCCTCTAAAGAATCTAGGGATCACGTGTTCTTCATGTGTTTAGCGGCTAATGATATTTGGGAACAGGTGAAGCAGAAATGCCTTTAGATTGTTTCATAAAATTCCATAACTAGTATTATTCACTGGTTAGCCACACAAAATTCTATTCCTAAGATTGAGAAATAGATATAGAAATAGTAATGGGTCTTTATGTGCAAATAGTCTGGAAAGAAAGGAATGTTAGAAGGTTTCAGACTAGGTATAAATCAGTTGTAGAACTTATCACAGAAGTTATCAATGGGACAAGAGAAATCATTTTTCTGAAGAATCTTTTATCGGATTGTAGAACCAGTATACTACTTTCTTTGAACATCTAAGTAAGGTTTTACATTCTTGAGGCAAATACGGGAGTAAGGAAAATCTCTTGCCCGAAGAACAATCAAGCTTTGCATGGAGTGGTTGAGTTATCATCCAGGGAGGTTTCGAATCTCTTCCTGATGGACTAGTGTTGTGGTGTAATCTCCATTGTATCTCTAAGGAATTTTTTGAAAGTGAAAGATGACTAAATTTCAAACCTACGTAACCGTACAATTAAGAAGTGACTAAACTCTCGTCCATTGAGTGCCAAGACAATGCATACCCATCGGAGACAATCAAGAGGATGGACAACCTAATTAGGTTATCCTTTCTGTAGGATTAGAAAGATCGATTTATGGTTACCATTTGTGGAATGTTGATTTTTTCAATGGTGCTTTTTTAGTCTACTGCTGAAAACTGTATCGTTTTAGGATGGGTATCCTTTGTAAAAAAATGTACTGTAAACATATTTATATATTCAATTAACTCCTTTTTATTTTTAACAAAACATGTTTATGAGCATAGTTTTTTTTAAATAATTATAATTTCCTTCTTGGTTTTTTTTTTCCCCAAAAATGGTGATGACTAAAAGTGGATAAGGAGTTACTTTATGAAGGATTTTGAAGTGCCATACATATTTTAGTTGATACACTTATATTTCATATAAGATTAGAGGAAGATAATATAGGTGCACATTTTAGCTAAAAAGTTTTGGTTATTGAATTTTGAATATGTTAAAGGTTGAATTTCATCAAGTCTGTATGGACTATATAATAGCATATATAAATATAATTTTTGATCATTGACATTTGGCAATATATATTTTAGGACAAAGACAAGTGCCATGTTGTGATATAGTAATGCTTATGGAAACTTAGATATAATAGAAGAGGAAATGTTTTAGGGATTTTAGACTATTTTATTTTTTATTCTTTTATCTAACATAAAATGAATAAGACACACGTGACAAATTATTTTTGTGAAAAATTAAAAGTTAAAACAATTTATCACTACTTTCTTAAGTTTTAAATAGTAAGTTAAAATTAGTACTATAAAATTGAAAATTCTTTATAATTAACCCAAATATGAAATAATGTTTTAAAAGGTAAAAAAGACCATGGCATTCAAATGTTGGTATACATTGTTAGAATGCATCCCGATTAGTGGTTATTTTCTATGTGGTAATAATAATGGATGTATTAGATTAAAAGTTAGAGATATATAAATTGGTCCTCTCTTTAATAATTAGGGTTATACAAAGTTTTCCTTCAAGTATTTTTTTTTATTAGTAAGAGAGTTAAAAGATAGAAACAAATTTTAACAAAAAACATGGTGAAAATTTTCGATCACTATATGATATTGATTTCTTTCGTATTAGGTACATAATATTATACCCCTTCAAGATTTGATATTATATTTCCTTAGCCATATTTTATTTTAAGTAAAATCAAACAGGAATTATGGAAGACTACTTTCTAAAGCTATGAATGTGTTATTGGCCCATAACTTATTGGCGTCTTTCCAGATTAGTTTTATGTTAATTATCTTTTTCATATAACATCGTTGTTTATGTGTAATATTAAATTTGCATTAGTAATTTTTTTGAAACAACAACATTGTCTCTGTCAAAGTACCTTAAATTCATGTCTGCTTATACTTTGTATGTCCACTGGCATGAGAATTTATTATCAAGGAAGTCTGGAATGATAACAATGTCAATAAGTGCTCTCATATATAGTTTTTCTAGATTAAGTTATTATTACAAGCAGCTATGTTAGCAATAATTAGGCAAAGTTTTATAGACTTAGTGCATACATTATGGACTTTAATATTTATTTTGGTATTCTACATTTGTACAGTGCTTTACAAATTACAGTGCTATCATATGTAGTATTCTGGATTACATCAAGAGTCACCAAAGTGAACAATTAATTAAGTAAATTTTGTGTGTGTAAATATTCATTTATTTATAAAATATTAATGTTTATTATTAAATTAATTATATGAATAATTTAAGTTTATTAGTTGACAGAATTTTAGAATTAACCCAAAGGTAAATTAATACTCTATGATTAATAAACAAAATGGAGGAAAATTAAAATTCGTTTGTCAAATATGTCATGTATTCAGATATTGATTGAATTTGATAAGTTTTGTTTGATTACTTAATGAATTCAGTATGACATTAAACTTATGATTATATATTGTTAAGTTTGACTAAAGAAAACATGCAGCTATTTTATATATTGTTAA